>WOXC01002561.1:0-89658 GCA_011680675.1 Gymnobelideus leadbeateri
TTTGATCAATTGGAAAGGATTAATGATGATGAAGAACTCACATTCAAATAAGGAGAAAAAAGACGTGTAAATCTTTAAAATACTAATGTATTCATTGTTCAGAGGGAACCCAAGAACCAGATTTGATTTGTTCTGTTGTGTTGTTCCTTTTAAGAAAGGAAGTAGAGGAAAAAGGGAATATACTACAAAAAAAAAAAAACCCTTACTATTTCGGATAAAAGGTGTTTATAAGAAAAGAATGAAAACATGGAGGAAGGAGTCAGTAATGAGTACATCTCCTTTCCTTACTCTAATCTAAAACTTGTAAGGAAAAGTTGAATGGACACACACACACACACACACAGACACACACACAGATACACAGGCACACATGCATGTACGAATGCAGAGACTGAGTTTGATGTAGATATGCATTAACTTCAAGAGGGAAACAGTCTCGATAAGGAAAGGAGAGGGGGAATAAAAGGGATAGAATAGAGTAAGGGAGGTGATAGCCTAAAGTAAAACAAACTATGGAGGACTGCAAGAATATCTTTTTTTTTTATAATGTTCTATTATGTGACCAGATTCAATTAAAGTGTTTCAGTGCTGTCTTTTTCCATGAGATAGCACATTCTTAGTTTGTCCTTCACAGTCTTTTGTGGCTACAATCACATTCATGCCAAAAAAGTGTAAAAATGGGCAGCATTTTTTCAAAAAGATTTTTGACTTCCCTTTGAAATCATCAGGGTTGAGAAAGACAACAGAATTCTTCATTTTCTCTATAGTGGGAAATAAAACAGAAATAAAATACTATTTAAACAAAATTAAATAGATTGGGATTCGGACTTGGAAAAAGGAAGAAAAGGAGTTGAAAGATACAACTCCAATTTTAGATTATTTATGCTGATCAGATTCCTTAATTTTCTTCAAGGCAAGAGGAAAAAATAGAAAAGAAGAGAAAAAAAATTATGAGGATATGGTTGGGGGTTGTATCTCTAAATTCACCAAACTGTGGATAGGAACACTACTACAAAAAGATAAAAGAAAGAGGAAAAGGGGATGGATAGATAGATAGATACATACATACATACATGCATATATATTATATATATATTCAATATAGATATAGATATGTTAATGCTTTGTAGTATCAACATTGAAAATAAAGCCACTACCCATCAGGTAAGTCAATGAATAGAGAGCCAAATGTGAAGTCAGACTTGAATTCCTACACAAGTCAATTAACTTCTTTCTCAATTTCCAATTCCTGACCACCACAAAAAGAGCTGCAAGAAATATTTTTGTACATGTGGGCCCTTTTCCCCATTTTTTTTTTTTAAAGCAATTGGGGTTAAGTAACTTGCTCAAGGTTACACGGCTAGTCATTTGATTTATGCGTGGGTGCTCATTTTCTGAGGCCGGATCTGATATCGGGTCATCCAAACTCTGAGGCCGGCACTCTTACTCACTGCGCCACCTAGCCGCCCCTTTAGGGCAATTGGGGTTAAGTAACTTGCCCCAAGGTCACACGGCTAGGTTTTTTGTTTGTGCGGATTAGGTGTCGGAGGCCGGCTCCGAACTCAGGTCCTTCTGATTCCAGGGCCGGCGCTCTATTCACTGCGCCACCTAGCCGCCCCCCCATTTTTTTTAAAATTAATTTATTAGTTTAGTTTCAGTTAACAAGATTCAATTCCATAGTTCCTTGATTTTCAAATTTCCTTTACTTCCCTCCCCCCTCTCCCCACGACAGCATATAGTCCAGTATATGATCTGCAAATACATTCATATTAGACATTATTCCAATAACAAAGGCGTATTGTACTAGGTGGGTACATATACATTCTTTTTTTTTTTTTTTAATTAATTTATTAGCTTAGTTTCAGTGGACAAGATTCAATTCCATAGTTCCTTGATTTTCAAATTTCCTTTACTTCCCTCCCCCCTCCCCTCATGACATCATATAGTACAGTATAGGGTCTGCAAATGCATTCATATTAAACATTATTCCAATTGCAAAGGCATATTGTACTAGGTGGGATGAAAGATGGTAAGGAAGAAGTACAACCAAACAATGAGAAGAACAAGATCATTTAGTTTGCTTCCATCAGGATTCAGGCTCAGTTCTTTCTATTTATATCTCTGGATGGCACATTTCTCACTTTGTTGAGTCATTCGGGATTAACTTATATCACTGCATTGCTGAAAAGAGTCCAGTCTGTCATAGTTGGTTGTCACAGATATGGTATGTCTGTGATTGTATACAAATTTCTTCTGATTCTACTCTTCTCGCTCAACATCAGTTTGTATAAGTCTCTCCAGGTAATTATGAAATCCGTCACCTCCTTGTTTCTTATAGCACAATAATATTCCATTACATTCATATACCACAACTTGTTTAGCCATTCCCCAATTGATGGGCACTCCTTTAGTTTCCAATTCTTTGCAACCACAAAAAGGGCTGCTAAAATATTTTTGTACATATGTTTCTTCCTCCCACTTCTATGATCTCTTTGGGATATAACCCTAGGAGTGGTATGGCTGGGTCAAAGGGTATGAAATTATTTATAATCCTTTGGGCATAATTCCAGATTGCTCTCCAGAATGGTTGGATAAGTTCACAACTCCACCAGCAATGTATTAGTGTTCCAATTTGTCCACATCCTTTCCAGCATTTGTCACTTTCTTGTTTTGTCATCTTAGCCAATCTGACTGGAGGGATGTGGTATCTCAGAGTTGTTTTGATTTGCATTTCTCTAATTAATAGTGATTTAGAGCATTTCTTCATATGCTTATAGATATCTTTAATTTCTTTCTCTGAAAACTTCCTGTTCATATCCTTTGACCATTTATCAATTGGGGAATGACTTGTATTCATATAGATTTGGGTCAATTCTCTATAAATTTTAGAAATGAGTCCTTTATCAGAGATACAGGTTGTAAAAATTCTTTCCCAATTTCCTACCTCCCTCTTGATCTTGGTTACATTGGCTTTGTTTGTGCAGAAGCTTTTCAATTTAATGTAATCAAAATTATCCATTTTGCATTTTATAATGCTCTCTAATTCTTGTTTGGTCCTAAAATCTTCCCCTCTCCACAGATCTGTCAGGTAAACTATTCCTTGCTTTCCTAAATTGCTTACAGTATCATCCTTTACACCTAGATCATGCACCCATTTGGACTTGATTTTGGTATATGGTGTTAGATAGTGATCTATGCCCAGTTTCTGCCATACTGTATTACAGTTTTCCCAGCAGTTTTTGTCAAATAGTGCATTCTTATCCCAAAAACTGGGGTCTTTGGGTTTATCGAACAATAGATTGCTATATTCATTAACTGCTGGGTCTCCTGCACCTAATCTATTCCATTGATCCACTACTCTACACCTCTGCTAGTACCAAGCAGTTTTGATGACTGCTGCTGTATAATACAGATGAAGATCTGGCATAGCTAGTCCACCTTCCCTAGCATTTCTTTTCATTAATTCCCTTGATATTCTAGACCTTTTGTTTTTCCAAATAAATTTTGTTATTATTTTGTCTAACTCTACAAAGTATTTTTTTGGTAAATTGATTGGAATGGCACTAAATATATAATTTAGTTTGGGTAAAATTGTCATTTTTATTATATTAGCTTGACCCAGCCACGAGCAATTGATATTTTTCCAACTATTTAGATCTGTTTTTATTTGTGTGAGAAGTGTTTTGTAGTTGTGATCTTATAGATTCTGGGTTTGTTTTGGCAAGTAGATTCCCAAATATTTTATAATGTCTACAGTGACTTTAAATGGGATTTCTCTTTCTATCTCTTGCTGTTGAGTTTTATTAGAGATGTAAAGGAATGCTGAGGATTTATGTGGCTTTATTTTATATCCTCCAACTTTGCCAAATTTATTTATTGGCTCAAGTAGTTTTTTACTTGATTCTCTAAGTATATCATCATATCATTTGCAAAAAGTGATAGCTTGGTCACTTCTTTGCCTAGTTTGATTCCTTTGATTTCTTTTTCTTCTCTAATTGTTACTGCTAGTGTTTCTAATACCAGATTGAATAAGAGGGGTGATAGTGGACACCCTTGTTTCACTCCTGATCTTATTGGAAAGGCTTCTAGTTTATCCCTATTGCATATAATACTTGCTGATGGTTTTAGATAGATGCTAGCAACTATTTTAAGGAAGGCTCCATTTATTCCTATATTTTCTAGTGTTTTTAATAGGAAGGGATGTTGTACTTTGTCAAAAGCCTTTTCTGCATCTATTGAGATGATCATGTGGTTTTTGCTAGTTTTGTTGTTGATATGCTCAATTATATTGATGGTTTTCCTAATATTAAACTATCCTTGCATTCCTGGAATGAATCCTACCTGATCAGGGTGTATTATTTTTGTGAAAAGTTGTTGGAGTCTTTTGGCTAATATTTTATTTAGAATTTTTGCGTCTAAATTCATGAGGGAAATTGGTCTATAATTTTCTTTCTCTGTCTTATCTCTTCCTGATTTAGGAATCAGTACAATATTTGTGTCATAGAAAGAATTTGGTAGGACTCATTCTTCACTAATTTTCCCAAATAATTTGTAGAGTATTGGAATCAATTGTTCTTTAAATGTTTGATAGAATTCACTAGTGAACCCATCTGGCCCTGGAGATTTTTTCCTAGGGAGTTCATTGATGGCTTGTTTGATTTCTTTTTCTGAGATGGGGTTATTTAGGTAATTCACTTCCTCTTCAGTTAATCTGGGCAACTTGTGATTTTGTAAATATTCATCCATTTTACTAAGATTGTCATATTTATGTGCATACAATTGGGAAAAATAATTCCTCATTATTTTTTTGATTTCCTCTTCATTGGAGGTAGATTCACCCTTTTTATTTTTGATACTCATAATTTGGTTTTCTTCTTTTTTTTTATCATATTGACTAAGGGTCTATCAATTTTGTTGATTTTTTTCATAAAACCAGCTCTTGGTTTTATTTATTAATTCAATGGTTTTCTTAATTTCAATTTTATTAATCTCACCTTTGGTTTTCAGTATTTCTAATTTAGTACTAAATTGGGGATTTTCAATTTGTTCTTTTTCTAGCTTTTTCAATTGCATGTCCAATTCATTGACCTCCCTTTTCTCTGCTTTAATTAAGTATGCACTCAGGGATATAAAACTTCCCCTGAGAACTGCCTTTAGTGCATCCCACAAATTTTGGTATGTTGTTTCATTATTATCATTCTCTTGAATGAAATTATTGATTGTTTCTATAATTTCTTCTTTGACCCACCAATTTTTTAGGATTAAATTGTTTAGTTTCCAATTAGTTTTTAGTCTATCTTTCCATGGCCTTTTATTGCATATAATTTTTATTGCATCATGATCTGAGAATGATGCGCTTACTATTTCTGCCTTTCTGCACTGGATTGTGAGGTTTTTATGCCCTAGTACATGGTCTATTTTTGAGTATGTACCATGCACTGCTGAGAAGAAAGTAAATTCCTTTTTATCCCCATTCAGTTTTCTCCAGAGATCCATCATATCTAGTCTCTCTAAGATTCTATTCACCTCCTTAACTTCTTTCTTGTTTATTTTGAGGTTAGATTTATCGAGTTCAGAGAGGGGAAGATTAAGGTCCCCCACTAGTATAGTTTTGCTATATATTTCTTCCTCTAATTCCTTTAACTTCTCCTCTAGGAATTTGGATGCTATACCACTTGGTGCATATATATTAAGTAGTGATATTGCTTCATTCTCGATGGTGCCTTTTAGTAGGATATAGTTTCCTTCCTTATCTCTTTTAATTAGATCTATTTTTGCTTTTGCTTTATCTGAGATAAGTATTGCTACCCCTGCTTTTTTTACTTTAGCTGAGGCATAATAAATTTTGCTCCAACCTTTTACCTTTACCCTGTGGGTATCCCTTTGTTTCAAATGTGTTTCTTGAAGACAGCATATTGTAGGATTATGGTTTTTAATCCATTCTGCTATCCGCCTCTGTTTTATGGGAGAGTTCATCCCATTCACATTCACAGTAATGATGACTATCTGTCTCTTCCCTTCCATCCTATTCCCTCCCCTGTTTATGTTTTTGTTTATTCCTTCTCCCTTCCCCTCCTTGAAGTTTTCCCTTTTGACCGCCCCTCCCTCAGTGTTCCCACCCAGTGACCCCCCTTCTTAACCTACCCTCTCCCCTTACTACTATTTCCCTCCCTTATAATCCCTCCCTTTAGTCTCCTCCTTTTCACCCCCCCTTACCCTCCCACTATCTATAGGACACAACAAATTTTTATACTTATCAGAGTAAATTACTCCCCGTTTGATTCCAAACCAATGAGAGTAAATTTCAAACAATGCTCCTCTCCCTCCCTCCAATTCCTCTATTTAATGAATTTATGTGTCTATTCACGTTAGATTCTTAAACTTCACTGATTAATTTGATCCTTCTTTGAACCAGAACCAGTGAGAATAGTGTTTAAATGATGTTCCTCTCCCTCTTACTTTCCCTTCTTCTAGAGTGTGTTTTGATGCCTCTTCAGATGGCATATTTTACCTTTTCCTAGCTCATCCTTTCCTTTTTCCCATTACAGTACCATTGATCCCCTTAATAGTCTTTTTTTTTTAGACTCCATGTTAGTGCATTCATACCCACACCCTCTAAGTATAACCCTTTTGCAGGTCATGATAATCATAGAGATTTCAAATATTGACAGTTATCAGCTCCACATATAGGGATGTGAACATTTTGCTCTTGTTGCATCCCAAGTAATGAGCTTGTGTTTGTGGGTGTGGGGTATGTGCACTTCTGCATGTGTGAGTCTATGTTACCCTTGTTTACCTTTTTATGTTCTTCTGGAGTCTTGTAATTGGAGATCAAATTTTCCATTGAGCTCTGGCTTTTTCATTAGGAAAGTCTGGAAGTCCCTTACTTCATTAAATGTCCATCTCCTTGCCTGAAAGATTATGCTCAGTTTTGCCGGGTAGTTAATCCTTGGTTGTAGTCCTAGCTCTCTTGCCCTACGAAATATCAAATTCCAGTCCCTCCGCTCTTTTAATGTAGAAGCTGCTAGGTCCTGTGTGATCCTAACTGTAGTTCCTCGATATTTGAATTGTTTCTTTTTGGCTGCTTGTAGAATTTTTTCTTTAATCTTATAATTCTGGAATTTGGCTACTATATTTCTTGGAGTTTTCAGTTTGGGATCTCTTTCAGGAGGAGTCCGGTGAATTCTATCAATAGCTATTTTATCTTCTGATTCCAGGACCTCAGGACAGTTTTCTTTGACAATCTCTTGGAGGATGTTGTCTAGACTGCTTTTCTCATCATGGCTTTCTGGTAGACCAATAATTCTTAGGTTGTCTCTCCTGGATCTGTTCTCTAGGTCAGTTATTTTTCCAGTGAGATATTTTACATTTTCTTGCAATTTTTCGATCATCTTGTTTTTTTCGATTGACTCCTGCTGCATCATAGAGTTCTGAGTTTCAGTTTGGTTGTATCTAATTTTTAGTGAATTATGGTCTTCAATAAGTTTTTGAAGTTCCTTTTTTAGGGAGGTATTTTCTTTTTCCAAGTTGGTCATTGCCTCCCTGATTTGGTCTTTAAAATTTTTCTTAAGCTCCTCCAGGAATGCTATTTGGGCTTGAGACCAGATCATGTTTCCTTCTGTGGTCTCTGGTGTGGGCAGAGAGTCTATATTGTCCTGTGTGTTTTGTTGTTCTTGCCCTGCATAGTATGCTCGAATAGACTTTCTTGCCTTCCCCTTCTCCTTTTCAGCTTCCTTCCTTCCCATTGTGACTTCCTGTTTCTTAGTGTCTCAGGCTATGAGTTTGGGGCCTGATCCTTGACTTTGAATACCTCTGGGTGGCTAGTTTATGGCTAAGTCAGGGAAGTCAGTGAGGAATGTAGATGTGTAGGTGGGGTTGAGTCTGACCACTTCAGATTTCTGCCTCTATACCCCTGGGCTATAAGTAGTCTTTTGTTGGTGAGGTGAGGTGGGGCTAGTTGGGTCCCCTCCCTCTCTTCTCTTCAGATTCCTGGCTGTCTCAGTTACACCCTTTCTTGGAGATTCTCAAGCCTGAGGCTATTTCCATTAACTTGGGATTTCAGTCTGGGTGGGAGACTTATCTTTGGGTTTTCTGCTTCATGAAGGAGGGATGGGAGGATCTGAGCAGCTAGAATTTACTTTGCCATTCCAGCCCCTGTATCATACAGGCAGGCAGTTTCTAAATTTCCAGGCTGGGGGCTGAATGCAGCCTGAGAAGCCACTCTCTCCACTGGGGGCCCGATTCTCCTACCTGGCTCCAATGATCCGTTCCCTCTGCGAGATGACTGCGATTCGTCCTTGGTAAGTCTGCAGGCTGGGGCTTTTTCTCTCTCTGGTGTAGTCTGCTTGCCTGCTCTTAGGTCTGAGCTGTGCAGACCCCACGCGCTCTGCGCTTGACCTGTGCGGGCACACTGGGCAACCTCCTGGGCTGGACTCTGCCACACTCTGTCTTCCACTGGGCTTCGTCACTCCGGAATCTGCTCAGATTTACCCTTTTGGACTTAGTGACAGAGGAGCTCAGCGAGGTTACTGCTTCCTTTCCACCATCTTGGCTCCGCCCCCCCCTTTTCCCCATTTTTATGATGTCTTTGGGATACAGCCCTAAAAGTGGTAATGCTGGATCAAAGGGTTTGTACAGTTTTATAGCCCTTTGGGTATAGTTCCAAATTGCTCCCCAGAATGGTTGGATCAGTTCACAGATCCACCAACAATGAATTAATGCTCTAATTTTTTCTCCTCTTCTCAAGCATTTATCATGTTCCTGTTTTGTCATTTTATCCAATCTGATAGTTGTGATGTGGTGCATCAGAGCTTATTTTGATTTGTATTTCTCTAATATAAAGTGATTTAGAACATTTTTTTCATATGACTATAGATAACTGTCATTTCTTCCTCTGAAAACTGCCTGTTCATATCCTTTGACCATTTATCAATTGGGGAATGACTTGTATTCCTATAAATTTTGCTCAGTTCTCTATATATTTGAGAAATGAGGTCATTATAAGAGACCCTGGTTGTAAAAATTCTTTCCCAGTTTTTGCTTCCCTCCTAATCTTGGTTGCATTGGCTTTGTGCAAAAATTTTTCAATTTAATGTAATCAAAATTATCAATTTTGCATTTCATAATGTTCTCTATCCCTTGTTTGGTCATAAATCTCTCCATTCTCCATAAATCAGCCAGGTAAAATCTTCTTTGCTCTCCTAATTTGCTTATAGTATCAGCCTTTATATCTAATTACAGCTTTATAATACAATTTAAGATCTGGAATGGCTAGGCCAATTTCCCTAGTCTTTCTTTTCATCAATTCCCTTGATATTCTGTACCTTTTACTCTTCCAAATGAATTTTGTTATTATTTTTCTTGCTCTATAAAATATTTTGGTAGTTTGATTGGTATGGCACTTGAAGAAGTAAATTAATTTAGGTTGAATTGTCATTCTTATTATATTACCTTGACCTACCCATGAGCAACTGATGTTTTTCCAGTTGTTTAGATCTGACTTTATTTGTTTGAAAAGTGTTTTGTATTTGTGTCCATATAGTTCCTGGGCAGGTAGGATCCCAAACATTGTGTGTCTAGAGAAACTTTAAATGGAATTCCTCTTCCCATCTCTTGCTGTTGGGCTTTCTTAGTAATATATAGAAATGCTGGTGGCTTATGTGGATTTATTTTATGTTTTTCAAATTTGCTGAAGTTATTTTTTATTTCAAGTGGATTTTTGACTTTATTGTTTAGGATTTTCAAGTATATCATCATATCATCTGAAAAGAGTTATAGCTTAATTTCTTCTTTGCCTATTCTAATTTCTTAAATTTCTTTTTCTTCTCATATTGCTAAAGCTAACATCTCTAGTACATTGAATTACAGGGGTGATAATAGACGTCCTTGTTTCATCCTCAATCTCATTGGAAATGCTTCTAGTTTATCCCCATTACATATAATATTTGCTTATGGTTTCAGGTAGAGATTATCATTTTAAGGAAGACTCCATTTATTCCTATGACCTCTAGTGTTTTTAATAGGAATGTATATTATATTTTGTAAAAAGCTTTTTCTGCATCTATTGAGATAATCATATGACTTCTAATAATTTTGTTGTTGATGTGATACATTATGCTAATAGTTTTCCAAATATTGCATCGATCTTTCATTCCTGGTATAGACCCTACCTGGTCATAATGTATTATTTTCATAATAACTTGCTGTGATCTACCTGCTAATATTTTATTTAAAATATTTGCATCTATATTCAGTAGGGACTATAATTCATAATTTTCTTTCTGTTTTGACTCTTCCTAATTTAGGTGTCAGTACCTTATTTGTATCCTAAAAATAATTTGGTAGGATTCCTTCTTTGCCTATTTTCCCAAATTGTCTATATATTATTGGAATTAATTGTACTTTAAATTCTTGATAGAATTCACTTGTAAATCCATCTGGCCCTGGAGATTTTTTTCTAGGGAGTTCATTGATGCCTTGTTCAATTTCTTTTTCTAAGTTAGGGTTAATTTTTGACTTCCTCTTCTATTACTCTGTGCAATTTATATTTTTGTAAATATGCATCCATTTCACCAAGATTGTCAACTTTATTGGCATATAATTGGGCAAAATAGTTTATCATTATTGTTTTAATCCCCTCTTCATTAGTGGTTAATTCACCCTTTTCATTTTTGATACTAGTAATTTGTTTTTCTTCTTTCTTTTTAATCAAATTAACCAAAGGTTTGTCTATTTTATTGTTTTTTCCATAAAACCAGCTCTTGGTTTTATTTATTAGTTCAATGGTTTTCTTAATTTTCAACTTTATAAAACTCTCCTTTGCTTTTCAGAATTTCTTTTTTTTTTTTTTTTTTGCCTTTTTGGAGGGCAATCGGGGTTAAGTAACTTGCCCAGGGTCACATGGCTAGGGTTTTATTTGTGTGTGTGTGTTAAGTGTCTGAGGTCGGATCCGAACTCAGGCCCTTCTGACTGCAGGGCCAATGCTCTACACACTGTGCCACCTAGCCACCCCTCAGAATTTCTAATTTGGTATTTAATTGGGGATTTTTAATTTGTTCCTTTTCTAGCTTTTTTAGTTTTATGCCCAATTCATTGATCTTCTCTTTCCCTATTTAATTCATGTAAGCATTCAGAGATATAAAACTTCCCATAAGAACCAATTTTGCTGCATCCCATAAGTTCTACTATGTTAGTTTTCTAATTCTTTTTTTTTTAATTTTTTTTTTTTTATAAAGCAATTGGGGTTAAGTAACTTGCTCAAGGTTACACGGCCAGTCATTTGATTTATGCGTGGGTGCTCATTTTCCGAGGCCGGATCTGATCTCGGGTCATCCCAACTCCGAGGCCAGCGCTCTTACTCACTGCGCCACTTAGCCGCCCCTTTAGGGCAATTGGGGTTAAGTAACTTGCCCAAGGTCACACAGCTAGGTTTTTGTTTGTGCGGATTAGGTGTCGGAGGCCGGCTCTGAACTCAGGTCCTTCTGATTCCAGGGCCGGCGCTCTATTCACTGCGCCGAGTAGCCGCCCCAAGTTTTCTAATTCTTAATAAGATTTTAGAAGCAAAATAAAAAGGGGCTAACTAGAAAATCCCATAAATGTTTTATAGTTCTAAATCCCATGAAAGGTTTGCTGTTCCCTCTCAATCACCTCCTTTCATTAACAACTTTCTAAACTGTTTTTAGCCAGCTTGGACTCATTAGAATCATGTCCTTGTGCCTAATCAAGAGCTTCCGAGATCTTTAGTGAATAGTAGCTTTTTTAGGAGTATATGCAGGGTGATGAACCTCACTACTCATCATTTATAATATAGGTGTTGTACTGAGATATAGCACAAAATAATGGTGGGAGAGCTAGCATTAGAGGGCTTTATTTTGATTCTGTCTCTGAAGGATGCCTCCTTGTAGGGATGGGGAACCTGCAGCCTTGAGGCCGCATGTGGCTTTCTAGGTCCTCAAGTATGGCCCTTTAACTGAATCCAGTCAAATTACTTCACAGTGAACACTGGATTCAGTCAAAGGGATGTACTTGAGGACCTAGAGGGCCACATATGGCCTTGAGTCTGCAGGTTTGCCACCCCTAGGCTCTAGTGAAAGCTAGTGCCAGAGCCCCAGAGCAGCAGCTGGTTTACACTGACAGAAGGGGCTCCCTTATTGCCCTACAAAAATCAAGCTATAGATCCAGTGTTTGCTGCCTTATTTGTGTAAGGTTCCACTTGTGGAAATGGATTAAAAGGGACAAACTATGACTTAAAGGAAAAATTTTTTTCCTTGACTAAACATGTCAACCTTTATGTAACATGAAGAAGCTAGAAAATAATATGTGGATTTAATGACGGTAGGTAGGGAGAGGAAAGCCATTGGAGATAAAAGGGAAAGGATTTAAGTTGTTAAAAATACTATATCATTATTAAGTAGACTCTTTGAAGAATACCAGAAAGGAAATAAGCACATACCTAAAAACAGGTCTTTCTCTATTTAGCCAAAGTAGCTTTAAAATGTTTTTTTTTTTTTTGTTTTCTGTAGCTACCCATATCAGGGAACTAAATTTATTAATTAATATTTTTGTTAATTTTGTCCCTGAAAAAACACTCCATTGAAATTCCCTTGCCAGCAGTCTGTGCTACTTAGAAACAAAAACAGCTGTCCCAGCTAGTGAAGGCTGGCATTGTGGCAGTCTAGACTTGTAAATACATACATAGTCGATCATTTTCTTGTAACAAATGGTAAAAGATTTGCCACTGACAGTGAGGGAGTCGTGTAGAAAGATGACTTTATCACCTCCTGATGACTGTTTCCCAAGCACTGCTCTTACCAATCCCAAGCCCCAAGTGATCATTAGTCCCTGCACATGGAAGCAATGAAGTTGTCTCTTAAAGTAAATCATTCAAGGATTTTTATAATCTGAAATAAAAATTTCTAATATTTTTTTCCTAAGTTTTCCAGGTTTAAGGTTTTAATCTTTTATTATTTATTGTGCAGCAGTTTTGAAGGGCATGATGAGAAGTCAGATAAATAGTTGGATGGTGGGATCTGTGCATTACAATAGTGTATTAAAAATAATGAGTTGAGTTTTTTATTTTTAATATTATCACAAGCATTCATCTTTTTTGATGTTTTCAAATAAGTTAAATGCATTTTGTTATATCAATCCTTTACCTGCCAATCATTAAAATTGCTGATGATTATCTTTTTGGAATTGTATTGAGGAGAAAGTTTGTATATAAATTTTCTGTTCAACAACCTGAATAATTACAAGCATCTGATTGTACTAAATATCAGAGTGCTTTATAATTGCAACATAGAAGCAATTGTTCAACAAATTCAAGTCCACAGTATTTTCAAATGGCTTCATTAAAAATTAATAAGGGAGGGCATAAAAAACCTGCTGCTGAGAATTCAACTTGTCAGCTATATTGATACATTTCTTACTCCATCATAAAAATAGATAGTATAGACTTTTGGTTGTTCAGTCTCATTAGTCATGTTTGACTTTGCATGACCTCATTTGGGGTTTTCCTAGTAAGGACATTGAAGTGATTTGCCATTCCCTTCTCCAGTTCATTTTACAGATGAGGAAACTTGGGCAAACAGGAGATAATTGACTTGCCCAGGATCACACAGCTATTAAACACAGGTCTTCCTGAATCCAGACCTAGCACTCTATCCACTGTGGCACCACCTAACTGCCTGGATGTAGACTAGAAGAAATCTTGTCAGAACTAACTCCCTGTTAAAGGGATGAATACGGTTAAAAGGGTGAAAACTTCATTGAGACTTAAATGATGCCTCTCTATACAAACATTTAAGCCTTTATTCTTACCAAATACTGCTGCCACCACCTATGCCCCTTACCCCAATAAGGATCTTTGTTTTAACACTGAAGATGTCTCTTGGATGGGGTATGATCTTACCCTGATATTGACCAGCTAACCAACACCACATTCAGCCAGTCCATAACCCTTAAAATAAGAGAGGCAAGTGGATAGAGTCATCTAGAGAACCAGAGGAAAGAAGGGCTATGAAGACTAAGAATTGGTTCCCTGAAGAGAAACAGTCACAAATCTACTTTAAGAAAAAAAGTATAGCTAAGTGGGCAACAAGGATGCTATTACCCGTGCTACCAGACAACAAAAGAGTTCCTGCACAACTGGAGGAACTTGAGAATTAAATATATTGATTTCTTAAAACAATTATTTAATAACTAATAGATGTTATGTCTTAATTCCAGCCTATTGTAAAATTTTAGCACATTATATTCTATTATGTATTGTAATCTATTATGATCCAGCCTGTAACTGCTACTGTGGTGGGTGCTAATTAAACATATCAGATTCCACAAATCTTGAGAAAAGAGTAGTTCCCATATAGCAGCAAGTTTCTGGGCCAAGTGGAGGAAATGTGGAACCAAGCTAGAGCCAGAAATGAAGAGCACTAATATACAGAATCTTGATGTTGAAGAGATAAGTCAGACCTTCCATTCATGTTAGTTATGCAAATTGTGCAATGAGCAGTAACATCCTTTCTTTTGACCTAGGTACGTGTGCCAGGAGAGTGGGAGGGATGAACATTCAATTCAGAGTAGTGATACAGTTCTAGAAGACCAAATAAAATACTGATGGAGATGGGGAAAGGCATCTTACTATTGCAACGAAATCTTATTATACTACTTTAACAAATTCTTACTTAACTCTTCTCTGCAGTTCTTCCAAATCTTTCTATCCCTCCTCAAATCTCTAGGTTACTTAAAGCTCTGTAAAAGGGGAACTGTGTGTGAGACAGTTACTCAAAGGAAAAATACTCATATATCTCTACAGGCAGGGGCATGCTAGAGCCAGTTCAAACCATCTTGCAAAAGGTAGTTGTTAAATTTTCAGTTTCAGTATTTACGAACTAAAAATTAGCAAATACTCTAAACAAGCCCTTGATTCATTGTTCTGTTGAATCTTGATTTAAGAATGTGATGAAGGAAATGTCAAGTCAGACTAAACTTAAAACCATTCTTATTTTTATTCTTAGAACAGCCGGTTGTTAAACATTTCTCAGCATACTACTGGCTAAAGCATACAGTAAAAAGAATAATCCTGAAAATTAGAATATAAACCTCTCATGGTTATTAATGAAGTTATGATTATAGATGTGTAATCAGGACAAATATGCATTTCTGTTATTGGTGAACATGAAGGGAACTGAATAAAAATGTCTGGTTACTTAAAGGAGCAGTTTAAAAAATAACAATGAACCAAATCCAACTAGTTACCATGTCTATGTTATTTATGCTAGACCCGTTCCACAGACCTTTTTTTTTCTTTTTGCTACTTAACTAGCTTGGTTTTCTGTGTATCTCATTTTACAAAGATTTTGCTTCCATAAGGGATTATACTGCTTAGATTCCCAATCTGTTTGTGGTACTGATTAATCCTGAAAGTGATGAATTTTTTTAGCTAGTATTTTGTTCCTGTGTGATTTCCTAGAACATCCTGTTCTTCCAAGAGTTGACAAAAATGATACTGCAATTTGGGTATGGTCCCATAACTTCCTCAGGTTTTACAGAAGTGAAAATTACATTTGCTAATAAGAACAGAACTAGGAGGCATGAAGAATTATCCAAGTACCTCAAGCCACTTCAACTCTTTATTAAATGTTTATATTTCAGGTCTGAAAATTGAAGGTATTATGAAATATTGCCCTGTCAGTTTAGATCACTCACTCGGCAATATTTCAGCTGCCTACAAAACTCAAACATGGGATTTAACACCAATGCAAGCACATTTCAGAAAACCAGGTAGTCTAACATTTTCTTGCATAGATTTCATTACAAATTCAGTAATATTTGTTATGAAATAAAATATAGATCCATAATCATTTATTTTTATAAAGAAATAAAAGTCCCATTTAAATCCTATAAGATCACAAAGTTCTTTAAATATATTGACTTCTTAGAACAATTATTGACTGATTAAGAGATGTTGTGGCTTAATTCAATCCTATTGTAAAATTTTAGCACTTTATATTCAACTGGCATTGTAATTTATTATGATCCAGTCTGTAACTGCTACTGTGGCAGGTGCTAATTAAGCATATCAGATACTACAAATCTCAACCAGAGCTTATTGTCTTTCCCAAAAACCCAAGTCTTAGGGCTCCTATCAATTTCCCTCTTAGAATCAAAGGAACCAGCATTTTTCCAATTACCCAGATTGACAACATCAGTATTAAATTCAACTTCTCAAGTCCCGCTTGCATATATCCAAACAGTTGTCAAATTTTGTTATTTATGGCTCCCCCAAAATGATTGCATTCTGCCTTCTCTCTACTCATATATGCATCACCCTAGGTATACTTCCAGCACCTCTCAACCTGGAACAATACTTTCTATCTAATCTTTCAACCTAATGCCTCTCCCCAGTCCAATTTATCCTACATGCAGCTGCCATAGTGATTTTTCTGTTTTTCATGTCTGTCTCAATAGATTCCAGTGGTTCCTTATAGCCACTAGGATGAAATATATCTTTTCCATTAAAATATCCTCAAAAACTATCTTTTTAGCCTTTTTATGCCTCATGCCCTTCAACACAATCTATGTATGGTTCAGCCACACGTGCGCTCCTGCTGTTTCTCATACATGAAAATCCATTTTATATTTCTGTTCTTTTGCATTGGCTATTCCTAATGTCTTGAATGGTCTTCAAACATAACTTGATCATGTATAA
The DNA here is from genome assembly GCA_011680675.1 of Gymnobelideus leadbeateri. Lineage (NCBI taxonomy): Eukaryota > Metazoa > Chordata > Mammalia > Diprotodontia > Petauridae > Gymnobelideus > Gymnobelideus leadbeateri. The sequence goes on from WOXC01002561.1 coordinate 16,709, forward strand.
TCCCTTGTTTCCTTTAAAACTGAGCTAAAGTACCTCCTTCAATATTTATGAAGCCTGGGGGAGACTAGGAGGCACAGTGAGTAGAGCCCTGGCCCTGGAATCAGAAGGGCCTGAGTTCGGATCTGGTCTCAGACACTTAACACACACAAACAAAAACCTAGCTGTGTGACCTTGGGCAAGTTACTTAACCTCAATTGCCCTCCAAAAAGCAAAAAAAAAAATACATAAAAATATTTATGATGCCCTCCCTAATCCCTGAAACCTTTATTGCTTGCTTCTCAAAATTACTGCATAAATTTTGTGTGTGTGGTGGCAGGGAGATGCCTCCTTGTCTACTCTGACTAGGGCAACCTTCATAGAGGACTGGAACTATGTATGGCTGGTCCATTTGGGGAGAATTCTTTGGCCCAAGACTCTAGTAAATCCTATTTGTCCCTTGGTTCTCTGCCCCGGCAAAAAAGGGGAGTGAAGTAAAAGATGCTTCAGAGTGAATTGGTCACCAAACCAGGAGGAATGGCCCATTCATTGGATATTAAAGGGAGTAACTCCGGTTTTCTCTCTTTTCTGTACCTGGATTATATCAGCGCTCTTTGAACCTCTCCCTGAGGGATTAGAGTAGAGCCCTAGTATCGTGGACACTGAAAACCCTTTTTTTGTTTGCTTTTTAAATTTTGTTTTGTTGTTGTTGTTTTAGTGGAAGCAGTTGGGGTTAGGTGACTTGTCCATGGTCACAGAGCTAGTAGGTGTCTGAGGCCAGATTTGAATTTAGATACTCCTTACTACAAGTCTGGTGCCACCTAGCTGCCCCACCTGACTTGTGAGAAAACATATGGTTTTAGGTGATCTCACACAAGGAGATCGCTTTTTAAAGTATTTAAAAAATTAATCTGTACTGCCCAATACCCCCATTGAACAAAAAATAATTTTAGAAAAGAATGTTTAAAACTTTTCAATGAATAGCTATATGAAGCTACTTGGCACAATGTGTAGAGCACTGGGCCTGGAGTCAGGAAGACCTGAGCTCAAATTTGACCACAGATACTTATTAGCTATGTGACCCTGAGCAAGTTACTTATCCCTGCTTGCCTTAATTTCCTCATCTATAAAATGAGCTGGAGAACAAAAAGGCAAACCATTCTAGTACCTTTGCCAAGAAAACTCCAAAAGCAGTCAACAAGTAGGGAGGTATGACTGAAAAGGGAATAAACAAAAAAAAAAGAAAAAGAAAAGCAAGGTCTGAAAATGTATCAGGAGGTGAGTGGTATGACTCATATTAATTCTACTGGATTTGTAGTTTGTCATTGCACTGATCTGAGCTCCAAAGTCTTTCATCAAATGCAGTTCTTATCCCTATACATATTGTTGATATTCTATGTACTTTCTCTGCCTCAGTTTATAAAGGTCTTCTCAGTTCCCTCTGAAATTGTCCATATCATCATTGCTTATGGCTCTATATTATTCTATTGCATTCCTATACCACAATTTTATCCATTTCTCAATAGGGAAATACTTCCTCAATATACAGTTTGGGGCTACCAAAATCAATAATTAATAATCAATCAATCAATATTTATTAACTGCCTACTATGTTCCAGTCACTAGTAATCACTGGGAATACAAAAAGAGACAAAAAACATTCCATACTTCAAGAATCTTACAATCTAATGGTGGAGATACCATGAAAATAATATATACAAAGCAAGCTGTATGCAGGATAAACAGGAAATAATTAATATAGGAAAAGCATTGGGACTGAGAAAGGTTTGACTTGAACTGGCTTGATCCACAGGTTATAGGTGGATTCATAGAAGTGTGCTTAGGGGGGCGGAGCCAAGATGGCAGAGTAGAAACAGCTCATCCAAGCCACTCTGCCCCCAAATTCCCCCCAAACTATGTAAAAGGGGACTCTGAACAACTTTTGGAGCCCCAGAACCCACAGAACGACACAGAGAAGCTAACCTACCGCTGAGGACAGCCCAGCAGCCCTGCAGGAAGGAACAGCGAAGTGGTCTGGCAGCCGGCAGTGCGCAACATGCAGAGCGCAGGAAGCTGAGCCAAGTGGAGCACAGGTCCCCTTGAGCCGAGGTTTTAGCCCCAGGGTGGCAGGGCCAGCAGCCAGCTGGAGGAACCCCAGAACACCAGCAGCTGTGGCAACTCCAGAATTATCAACATAGACATACATGCCTAGGACAAAGTAAGAGGTTAGTGTCCTATGGACTTTGGGACCTGTATTTGGGGAAATGCATCAGCTCCCTCCCCTGGGGGCTAGAAGCTGCCGAGGAGACACGCCATTTTGTAGTTTTCAGAGGCAGCTCCAGCTCTTGGCCTGCAATTAATAGTAGGGAGATCCAGCAATCAGTCTTGGGGGGTAATCACTCTTGCTTTAACCTCCCTGGAACTGGATTGTGATCTAGGGTGGAAGTCGTGGGTGGGTTTAGAGCTTGCCAGAAACAGAAGTTGCCCCCCACACGTTCGGGACAAAAATTCCTCTAGCTGGCCTTAAAGCCATAGTGTAGCAACAAGCCCAAAAGTCAGGTAATCAAGTGGCAACATGCCAAGGCAAAGGAAACAGAAAAATGCAACCCTAGACTCCTATTTTGGGGGTATAGAGCAGGAAAAGGACTGTGAGGTCAGAAGTCCTGCTCCAAAAGCCCCAGGGGAAAACATGAGCGGGTTGCAGGTCATAGAGGACCTTAAGAAGGACTTTAAAAATCAAATAAGAGAAGTGGAGGAAAAATTGGAAAGAGAAATGAGAAGGATGCAGGAAAAGAATGAAATGAGGGTCAACAGCCTGACTGAGGAAAACAACACCTTAAAAAATAGACTAACTCAAATGGCAAAGGAGGCCCAAAAGGGCAATGAGGAGAAGAATGCCTTAAAAAGTCGAATTTGCCAGATGGAAAAAGAATCTCAAAAGTTCACTGAGGAGATTCATTCCTTCAGAGTTAGACTGGAGCAAATGGAAGCTAATGACTTTATGAGAAATCAAGATGCTGTTAAGCAGATCCAAACAAATGAAAGATTAGAAGGCAATGTGAAATATCTCATGGGAAAAACCACTGACCTGGAAAATAGATCCAGGAGAGACAATTTAAAAATTATTGGACTACCTGAAATCCATGATCAAGGAAAGAACCTAGAAATCACCCTTCAAGAAATTCTCAAGGAAAATTGCCCTGATGTGTTAGATCCAGAGGGCAAAATAGAGGTTGAAAGAATCCACTGATCACCTCCTGAAAAAGATCCCAAAAAGAAAGCTCCCAGGAATATTATAGACAGGTTCCAGAATCCCCAGATCAAGGAGAAAATACTACAAGCAGCCAGGAAGAAACAATTTCAATATTGTGGAAACACAATCAGAACAGCACAGGACCTGGCAGCTTCTACACTGAGGGATCGAAGGGCATGGAATATGATATTCCAGAGGGCAAAAGAACTGAGAATGAACCCAAGGGTCACCTACCCAGCAAAACTTAGTATTTTGTTTCAGGGGAATATATGGTCATTCAGTGGAAAAAGGACTTTCAATCATTCTTGAGGAAAAAACCAGAATTGAATAGAAAATTTGACATCCAGACACAAGAAGCAAGAGATACCTGAGAAGGTAATCAGGGAAAAGAAATCAAAAGGAACTTATCAAAGTTGAACTATTTGCATTCCTATATGGAAAAACAACAACTGTGAGTGATGATATCTTTCTCACTATGAAAATAATGGAAGAAGTGTGTGTTGTCATATGAATACATATGTGAATGTGTGTGTATATGGATAGAGGGCATAGGTTGAATTTGTTGGGAAGGGAGAATACTCAAGGGATGAAATTATGAGGTGAGAGAGGAAAGTGGCAAGAGGAGATGGGGAAAGACAGGGTAGGCTAAACTATCTCATGTAGAAGAAGCAAGGGGAAGTGTTTGCAAGGTAGGGGGAGAATAGGAAGGGAAAAAAAAGGCAAATCCACATTCTCATTGAATTTGGTTCAGGGAGGGAATGACATACATACTAAATGGGATATCTCAACCTTCAGCAGAATAGGGGGAATGGGGATGAGAGGATGGATGATTGATGGGAGGGCATCCTTGGGGGGAGGGGAGGTTGGAAGTACCCACTATAGAAGAGGGACAGGATCATGTAGGGAATGGACCAGGTGGGGGGTGGGACGAGTGCCTTGTACAATATATCTACTATGATAATGTTTTGCATAGCTAGACATGTACAACATATACTGAATTACTTATTTCCCCAGAGGGAATGGGTGACAAGGGAGGAAGGAAATGGATCTGAAATTCGAGGTCTTAAGATTAAATGTTTCAAATATATATCAATACTATTATTAATACTCTTTTGCTTATAATTGGGAGATAAGATGTGCAGGCATTGGGATGCAAAGACTCACCTTCCTCTAATGGAAAAGTCGAAGGGGGTATGGGAGAAGGTATGGGAGAGAGCAGATTGGAGGAAGCGATATCTTGTGGGACTGCTATTCTGGGAGGTTGGGTAGGGAAATAACGGGGCGGGGAGGAAATGATTGTAACTCAAAATCTGGCAGAAATGAATGATGTAAAAAAAAGAATAAGCATAAACTTGGCCATTGTCTTTCGCACACTATTTTTTCTTTTATTTTTTTTAAACAAATGCTTTATTAACTTCTGGTTTACATCATTCATTTAAGCCAGATTTTGAGTTACAACTTTTTCCCCATTTTTCCCCTACCCACCACCCCAGAAAAGCAGTCCCACAAAATATGCCCTCATTCAATCTCCTCTCTCCTACATCTTCTCCCATACCCCGTTCCACTTTTCCATTAGGGCAAAGTGAACCTCTCTGCCCCAATGTCTACACATATTATCCCCCATTTACATACATAAAACTATTAATAATAGTAGTTTTATATATATTTGAAACATTTAATTTTCAAACTTCGAATTCCAGATCCATTCTCTTCCTGCCTTTTCACCTACTCCCACTGGGATGATAAGCAATTCAGTATATGTGGTGCATGCATAGCTATGCAAAACATTACCATAGTAGATATATTGTAAAGGAATGACTATATTTCCCTCACACCCATCCATCCCAATCCCCCACCTGGTCCATTCCCTACTTTGATCCTGTCCCTCTTCAAAGTGGGTGCCTCCAACCTCCCCTCTCCCTAGAATGCCCTCCCCTCCATTATCCCCCCTCTCACCCCCCTCCCTCTTACTCTTCTGTAGGGTGAGATATCCCATTTAGTATGTATGTCATTCTCTCCCTGAGCCACATTCAATGAGAATATGGTTTTGCCTTTTTGCCTTCCTGTTTTCCCCCCTCACCTGCAACCACTTCCACTTGCCTCTTCTACATGAAATAGTTTACCCCCACCCCCTTCTCTCCCCATCCCCTCTTGCTAAATTCCTCTCTCACCTCTTAACTTCATCCCTTAAGTATCATCCCTTCCCACAAAATTCAACTTGTGCCCTCTATCCATGTACACCTGTAAACATATATATATACACATATATATATATATACATATATATATATATACATTCACATATGTATTCATATGTCCATGTACTCTTCTTCAATTATTTTTATACTGAGAAAGGTTTCATCAGTCACAGTTATTGTTTTTCCATGTAGGAATGTAAATAGTTCAACTTTAATAAGTTCCTTTTGATTTCTTTTCCCTGTTTACTTTCTCAAGTATCTCTTGCTTCTTGTTTCTGAATGTCAAATTTTCTGTTCAACTCTGTTTTTTTTTTCCTCAAGAATGCTTGAAAGTCCTCTATTCCACTGAGTGACTATATTTTCCCCTGAAACAAGATACTCAGTTTTCCTGGGTAAGTGATTCTTGGTTTTAACCCCAGGTCCTTTGCCCTCCAGAATATCATATTCCATGCCCTACATTCCCTCAATGTAGAAGCTACCAGGTCCTGTGCTATTCTGATTGTGTTTCCACAATATTGAAATTTTTTCTTCCTGGCTGCTTGCAGTATTTTCTCCTTTATCAGGGAATTCTGGAACCTGGCTATAATATTCCTAGGTGTTTTCTTTTTCAGAAGGTGATCTGTGGATTCTTTCAACCTCTATTTCCCCCTCTTGTTCTAAAACATAGGGCAATTTTCCTTTAGAATTTCTTGAAGGATGATTTCTAGTTTTTTTCTTTGATAGTGGTTTTTAGGTAGTCCAATAATTTTTAATTGTCTCTCCTGCATCTATTTTCCAGGTCAGTGGTATTTCCCATTGCCTTCTATTCTTTCAATTCCTTGGATCTGTTTAACAGCATCTTGATTTCTCATAAAGTCTCTCGCTTCCATTTGCTCCAGTCTAATTCTGAAGGAATGAATCTCCTCAGTGAGCTTTTGCGATTCTTTTTCCATCTGGCAAATTCGACTTTTTAAGGAAATTTTCTCCTCATTGCCTTATTGAGCCTCTTTTGCCATTTAAGTCTATTAGTCTATTTTTTAAGGTTTTATTTTCCTCAGTCAAGCTGTTGACTCTCATTTCATATGTTTCCTGCATCCTTCTCATTTATCTTCCTAATTTTTCCTCCACTTCTCTTATTTGTTTTTTTAAATCCTTCTTAAGGTCCTCTATGGCCTGTAACCCTCTCATATTTTCATTTGGGGCTTTTGGTGCAGGATTTCTGACCTCACAGTCCTCCTCCTGTTCCATGCTTCGATCCTCTTTGCCCCCCAAAATAGGAGTCTAATGTTGAATTTGTCTGTTTATTTTATTTCCCTTGCCTAGGCATGTTGCCACTCAATTACTTGACTTTTGGGCTTGTTGCCACAGTAGGACTCTGCCACCAGACAGGGGAGCTTCCATCCCAAACTTTAGGATCTTTTCAACTGCTGGAGGTATTAGTTGGGTGCCCTCCCTGAAGCCCCCACACACTCTGGCAAGCTGGACACATACCCCAAGACCTCCACCCCAGACTGCAATCCACATCCAGGGAGCTTAAAGCAAGAGTGATTACCCCCCAGACTGACTGCTGAATCTCCTTACAGTTCACAGGCCAGGAGCTGAAGCTGCAACTGAAGCTGCAAAATGGCCTCTGTACCACCTCTCCTCAGTACCTTTTCACCCCCAGAGGAAGAAGCTGACGAGTTCCCAAATACTGGTCCCAAGTCCGTAGGGCACTAACCTCTCACTTTGTCCTAGGCATATGTGTGTTGATCATTCTTGAGTTGCCACTGCTGCTGATGTTCTGGGGTCCCTCCAGCCAGCTGCTGGTCTGGCTGCCCTAAGGCTAAAATCTCTGACTCACGAGGTCCTGTGCTCAACTCTCAGAGCACTGTGCTGGCTGCTCCCTGCTAGGCTGCTGAGCTGTTATCAGCTAGAGGTTAGATTCTCTGTCGTTCTATGGGTTCTGGAGCTCCAGACATTGTTCAGAGTCCCCCCCTTTACATAATTTTGTAGTGGTGTGTGCTGGAGTGCTGTGGAAGTGCTGTTTCTACTCTGCCTATTCTTATTCTTAATAAACTGACAAAATTACTTATTTTTTATTGGAAGGGTGAGAAATAAAAATATGTTTTTCCTTTGAAATGACCTTTGCTAAGCCGAAGCTCTACAAATCTTTGCTCTCATTGATTGTTCTATCCCCAAAGCTCCCAACCCCAATACTCCTGTGTCCCATCCATCAAACCACTGCCACTATTCAGAAACTGGAATTCCAAAAATGCACTCTATGCTCCCTATACCTCTCACTTTCTCCCACTGGAGACACAATGAAGTTAGGCACAGTTTTGTTTACAACTTAATTTACAACCTACCTAACCTATAACGGGAGACAATTAGAGTCTGGGTGTTAAAATTTTCACAGAATCTCAGTTGGATGAGACTTTGTGCATCATTTTGTCTATCGGAACATGAAAATCATGTCTATTATAACAAACACTGCAAGTAGTTATCCAATTTCTGTTTGAAGACCTCTATGGAGAGGCCACCACCTCTCAAGGAAATCCATTCTCATTATTAGGAAGGTTTTACTGTTATTTATCTTTCCATTGACAGATGACACTCCAATTCACCCACTCAAATTAACCTGAAGCCTTTCTCCCATCTAAGGCAACAAGCTTTATGGTCTCATAGCACCTACCATAATCAACAGCACCCTTGGAACTACTCAGAGATCTACAAACTCTCTTGTCCCCAACCTACCCCAATTAATCATCAATGATGACTCACACTTTGTCATGCTCTGCGGCATCTCCTTCCTTAGCCAAGATACTCTACAAAGATTAGCAGCTTCCTGAATCTTAAAAACCACTGAGAAGATGTTCATGTGATGAAAATTCCACACAAAGGATTAGGAAAGTTTTCATCTCCACTCTGTTCCCAGAGCTTATATGTATCCTGGGCCTTTAAAGGAAGAATAGAAGGGAAAACCTTTGTAGAATGATACTTCAAAAAGTCTTTTTTTGTCTATTCATTTCCAATAGCATCTTTGTAAATGATTACTTTGAGAATAGCAAGTTATATTTAACATGTATTGCTATTAATTAATATTCATAGACTTAGTCCATTTCGTTTTGATGTTCCAAAATAACAGGAAAGTAAAAAGCCTACCATTTCATTTATTTCATTTTCTCATATCTGATATGTAAACACCAGAATCCTGGAGTCAACGACTATTTTAGCAAGTTGTGCCAATTAGAAGCATACAGTGAATACCATTCACTTTCCTTTTGCATTAGTGGCTTTTAAAGTCTACAGAGGCATAGTAACAAATAGAGCTAGCATGGTGTGACTGTCACATTTCCCACACATTCATTTTTAGCTACTGTGCCTTTTAATGAAAGTGAGCAGCATGTTATAGACCTAAACACATAAAATGTTTCCAAAAATATCAAAGATAATTATATGCTTAAAGAGTAATATGGAAAGGTTCATCCTTAGATAATTATGGTTGAGGCTCACCATTTATCATTGTAGGAATCTAGCCAATAAGGGAAGCCATACTTTGGGAAATTATTTATTCCAATGTATAGTCTGCAAAGCCTTGCTAAATAACTGAAAGTTATTAATCTACTAGTAATAATAAATACTTTGAATGATGGAACCAAATATAGGACTCTTCTGAAACCATCATTTTTACTAAGTAACAATAGTTCAAATTGTATATAGTGCTTCAAAGTTCAGCAAAGTCAAGCAATAACCAATTAATAAACATCTATAAGTCCCTACTATGTGTCAGATACTAAGTTAAGTTTTGAGAATACAAAAGAGGCAAAAGATAGTCCCTACCCTTAAGGAGCTTGCAATCTAATGGGGGAGATTTATGAAAATCAACCTATATGCATGATTGGATAGGGCATACTAGAGGGAAGGCATTAGAATTAGGAGGGCTTAGAGGTGGCTAGGTGGCACAGTGAATAAAACACCGGCCCTGGAGTCAGGAGGAACTGAGTTCAAATCTGGCATCAGACACTTGATACACTCACTAGCCTGTGACTTTGGGCAAGGCACTTAACCCCAATGGCCCTCCAAAAAAGCCAAAAAAAAAAAAAAATACAATTAAGAGGGAGTAGGGAAGGTTTCCTGTAAAAGGCTGGATTTTAATTGGGACTTAAAGTAAGCTAGGGAGGTCAGTGAATGGAGTGGAAAAGGGAGAGTGCTCTAGGCATGAGAATAACTAAAAAAAAAAAAAAGCCTAGCACTGAGAGATAGAGCTGTCTTCTTGAAAAACCCTGTGTGATATATAGTGCAAGTATTATTATTATTTCCATTTTATAGACATGAAGCCAAAGAGGTCAAATGATTTGCACACAGTCACAGGCATATAAGCAGGGGTTAGCCTTAAACCCAGGTCTTGGTCCAAGGATTACATCGTTCTTGAGAAGAGCTGGCATAGTAAATTGGAATAAATGAGAGTAGAGGCCTTAGAGTCTAGAGGACCTCAACTTATAGAAAGTTAATAATTGTTTCAGGACCTCAGTTTCTTCATCCATAAAAGGGTTTCTAACTAGCTCTCCACTAAAGTTGTTCCCAGATCAATATCAATAGTCTTAAGTAGTTAAACCATTTGAAGTTTTCCTTTTCTCAATCTGCCCCCATTTGAGTAAAAATGCTCATTGAACAAAAAGATTGCCCCCGAAAGGCAAGCATAAGCAAGGGAAAAGAAAAGAGAATCTAGATAATTAGGTAGACACTAAGTAACTAGTATCTAAATATTTGAGAGCTGGCTGTTAAGGTATCCCAAGATTCCATTGTATTAGTCATTATTTGCTTAAGGATGTTCTGAGAAGAGGGATAACATGTTCTGGTAATATAACTGTAATAACACTTCACTTATCTGTCTTGGAAGGGGAACTAAGTTTCAGAATAAATGAATATTAATTTAAAAAATTTATCATTTATTTTTTTAACATTTGAGAGAAATTGTTATTTTGCTGTTATATTAACAGTAAATTATCAAGGCTTTTTCTCATTTTTTTCTCATTAGGACACAGCCTTTGTAGCTCTGACTGACTGACATGGCTGACTGATGAGACTCCCCTAACCATCCAGGAACATTTTCCTGAATCTTGGGTAGGACCCCAACCATCTAGGAGACCTTCCTCTTATTAAGAGTGTAAACAGAATCTAATCTAGGCGAATTCTTGCCCCAAGGAAATGAGTTACTGTGCTTACAACTCTAGGCGAATTCTTGCCCCAAGGAAATGAGTTACTGTGCTTACAACCCTACATGGAAGCTTACGGTGACCCAGTTTATGACAAAGAAAACCAATCAGAGTGATGTGGATGCAGATTGATTCCCTTATCCAGATTACTGGAGGTGACTGAGTTTTATATTCAAGCCACCTCAGTAAGAAGAGCTAAAGATTTTTAGTCCACCTCCTCATTAAATGTTCACCAATCAGGGTTGATTTCCATTTGTCATGTTCATTCAATATTAAAAAAAAATAATTAAGGCATTTATTATCTCCATTGTGGGTCCTTGGTTTTCCAAGAGAAACCATTGACCATCAATTTATTATTATTCTTAGTATTAGTATTACTTGCTATCCTAATTAATACATTGTTTATTAATTACCCATGACTCTGTTTTTCAGGTTTTTTATTCATTACACATTCTTTTTTTTTTAATTATGAGTTCCAAATTCTCTTCTTCCCTTCATTCTTCCCCCACTCACCGAGAAGGTAAGCATTAATAACATCCATTTTATATGTGAAATCATAGAAAACATATTTCCACATTACCTATACCTTTAAAAAGCAAGAGAAATAAAGGGAAAAAATGTACTTCAATTTGCACTCAGTTCATTCAGTTCTCTCTCATGATGGATAGCATCTTTTCATCATAAATCCTTTGGAATTGTCTTGGATTATTGTATTGATAAGAGTAGCCAAATCTTTCATAGTTCATCATCATTATAGAACTGCCGTTATTATGCACAATGATCTCCCAGTTTTCTAACTTCACTTTGCATCAGTTCATATAAGCATTTTTTTGCTTTTTTTTTGCATTTTGCATTTTGCATTTTTTTCTGAACCTCCCTCCCCTTCATCATTTCTTATGACACAATAGGATTCCATTAACATTGTATGCCTCAACTAGTTTAGCTAGTCTTCAATTGATGAATATACCCTCAATATCCAATTTTTTGCCACCACTAAAAGGGCTGCTATAAATATTTCTGTGCATATAGATCCTTTCTCTATTTTCTTTGATCTCTTTGGAGTATATACCCAGTAATGATATTGCTAAGTCAAAGAATACGCAGTTCTATGGCTCTATGGACATAGTTACAAATTTTTCTCCAGAATGGTTGAAACAGTTTACCACTCTACATACAATTCAACTCATTTGTGTACCTATTTTCCCTCATCTCCTCCAACATTTTTCATCTTTTATAGGTATGAGGTGGTACATCAAAGTTGTTTAATTTTGCATTTCTCTCAATAGTGATTTAGAACATTTTTTTCCACATGATTACAGATAGCTTTGATTTCTTCTGAACACTTCCCATTCATATCCCTTGATGATTTATGAATTGGAGAATGCTTTTATTTTTGTAAATTTGATTCATTCTTATACTCAGTATATATTTGAGAAATGAAGTCTTTGTCAGAGAAACTTGCTGTATAAATGTCTTATCATTGCATGATACCTTTTCTCAAAATGTAGTTTCCCTGGTCATTTCTTTTAAATATTATTCTTATTATTCATTATTATTGTTATGGTTATTATTATTTATTGCTTTTAATTTTTTGACATTTTTGCTTTTCCTTTGTTTGAGATCATGGTTGCTACCTCTACCTTTTTTTTTCCAGCTGAAGTATATAATATTCTTTTCCACCTTTTTATTTTAACTCTGTGTGTGTCTTTCTGTTTCAATTATGCTTATTATAAACAAAATATTGTTGGATCCTGGTTTCTAATTCATTGCTATCTACTTTTATTTTATTGATGAGCTCATTCCATTCATATTAACAATTATGATTATTATACTACATTATAATTATACTAGACTATTATTATACTAACTGTAAATTTTCCTCCATTCTATTTTCCTCTGTTTCTTCTTTTCTCTGTCTTTTTATGCTGTCCCACCTCAAAAGGCTATTTTGTGTCTAACTACTGCCTCCCTTAAATTGCCCTCCCTTTTTTATCATAACCTCACAAGCCCCTTCTCTAATTTTTCCCCTTCCTAGTTCCCTTTTGGGTAGGTTAGATTTCTATACATAGTTGACTTCTATAAATACATGACTTTAAATTATATTTGATGATGACTTTTCTAAAATCTACTAACTGCCTTAGTAACTAATGTGCCCCACATTATTTAACCTCTTGATAATTGTGCTCAGTTTTTAAATTGTAGCATAGATTTAAATGATATGGGCTGTTGAGTTGAATTTGTATGGTCTTTAAAAGAAAACTTACCATATTCATTACTGAATAAATTCTGAATATGAAGTTGTTTCCTTATCATTTTTCTCTTTCTGATAAACATGGCAATCAGAATATGACCTGTGTATTATATATTGACAATATTTCTACAAAATTAGCATTGTGACAAAGGCTGAAGTTGAATTTCCCCTAAGTTATCATATTAGCTAAAGTTTACCATTAAGATCATTTTGTCAAACTCAAGGGATAGTGGAACTGAATGTTGTAAAGTAAAAGTAAATATATTAATTAAAAAAAAAAAACATAGTCCTAAAAAAAAGATCATCTTGTCTTGTTGCATCATCTCATAGAGGAAACAGCTAAGGTCCAGGCAGCTTCAGTGAGTTACAGGTTAAGATTGTGCTTTGTCACTCAAGGGAATCAATAGCTCTTGATACAGTGTCCATCCAAGGCTTTATTTTTTATTTGCCCTCATAAAATCATGATTTTATTGACTTATGTATATCCTTTCATTTCCCAGATGCTCATGTCTGTCTTTGTCTTATTTTATGTTTTTACCATTTTATTGATACCTTTTTTACATAATGATAATGATAACTATTTACTCTCTTTTCTTTTTTGATTTATTTCTTCTTTCTTGTGTCTTATTTAATTGGTTATAATACTGCTCTACAACATGACTAAAGTGAAAATATGTCTAATGTCAAGGTATATGTAGAACCTATATCGAATTATATTCCATTTTGGGGGGAGGGGGAGAGGGAAGGAAAGAAAATTTGGAATGCAAAGGCTTGTGGAACTGAATGTTGTAAGCAATAAATAAATAAATAAATTTTTTTAAAGAATATTATGTGGCATGGGGTCAAAACCAGATCCCTAGGATACTTCACTTGGGAAAATCTTTCCATGTTGAAATTGAACCATTAAAAACTAGCTTTTCAGTACAGTTATCCAATCAGTTCAGAAATCATCTGACTCTATTATCATCTAATCCATATTTCTTCTTCTTTTCCATTCCATCCTTCCACAAGTCAAAATTTTCCTTTTCTCCTCTCCCTCATCCTTCATCCATCTCTCTCTCTCTCTCTCTCTCTCTCTCTCTCTCTCTCTCTCTCTCTCTCTCTTCTGTCTCTCCATCTTTGTCTTTCTCTGTCTCTGTTTGTCTCTGCCTCTGTGTCTGTGTTTGTCTCCATCTCTTTTTCTCTCTATTGCTCTGTCTCTATCTCTGGCTTCTCTGTTTCTATCTCTCTGTCTCTTTCTATTTCTGTTTGTCTCTCTGTGTGTTTCTGTCTCTCTTTGTCTCTGGATCTGTATTAATGTCTATCTCTTTTCATCTCTCTCTCTCTCTCTCTCTCTCTCTCTCTCTCTCTCTCTCTCTCTCTTTCTCTCTCTTCCTCATCTTTGTCTCCTTTCCTTCTTTTTTTTTCTTCTCCTCATTGCTTCTATCACAATCAATTGAAGAAGTCCTGTAAGAAGATGCCATCTCCTCCCACAGCTATTGTTGCTTATCCAATGTGTAGTCCCTGCTCCTTCCTCTCAGTCTGCTCTCTTACAGACTGTTTGTACCTTTTTTCAAAACTTCTGGGAGTGATTCAAGTCTGCCTTCTGGATCAGAGATCATTAATAGTCCAAATAGCTCTCAGTCGGGGATGATAGAAAATACTTATCCTCTGAATTACAAATCTGAAAATGCCAATCAGTTCTCAAACCTCTATTACACATTGGTAGGGCATCTTTATCTGAATATTGAGCTGACATCTCAAACTCAACACATATACAATTGAGTTTGTTATCTTTTCCTTTTAAACCTAAACCTCCTTTTTTGACTTTGCAATTTCTGTCCAATTTCTAATTTCACCTCCATTTTCTTTGTCTTTCGTGTTGATTGTTATATGATTATTAATGTTTATAACTTTTCCTCTCCCTTATTTTTCAGATCTTAAAGGTTCCCAAGTAATATTTTCACCTATGTAATATCTCATCACTGTCCCCTCCCCTCTATTTCTAGAGTCACTTCTGTGGTAGAGAACCTTATTAGTTATTATTACCTACTTGACCCATCAAAGTAGCTACTTCTGAATCTTTTCCCACTATACTTTTTTTCCACTCTGTCTGAATAATCGTCTCTACATATAAACCTGGAGGTGCCATTCCTCTACACCAAAATCTTAATTGACTCTATAGACACTAGAAACAATGTCAAATACTTTTGTCTATCATTCAAGGACTTTGACAATCTAATGCTACCCTTCTTTTCTCATTCTCCATAGTATTTCTTTCTTTCAAATACTATTTTAACCAATATGTATTCATTAATATGGACTCGGACTTCAAGGTACAGAAACAGTAGGCTTATCATATAGCTTGTCTAAATATGGGGTTCCTTGATAGTAGACATTTCAATACAGTGGATAACAGATATTAAAATTGAGTAGTCTATGACTATTCCCCTGCTACCTGGGTTTCAATATTGGTTCTATGTCTGAATAATGAAGAGGCACATGAAATAGGTATAAGCAATTGGCCCCAGAACTTAGTAACTTGGTTCTGAATGGACTGAAGTACATATAGTCTGTAGGGTTTTATGCTAACATAGCAATTTAGCAATCTAAGCTAGGGAGACCATACCCACCTGTGAATATCTCAATTATTAGTAAGTCAGATATGGATAATCATTGGACCTAGTGGAGTTATTTAATACTAAGGACTATGTTTAATGGATGCATAAGTAATTTTGGTTAGTTATTCCTATACACACACATATTCCTATACACACACAGACCCCATACACACACACACACATAAAAAACACCTCCAATTACCCTTTCTAGGCAAGGGACCTAGTCTAACCAACAACATTATTGCCCTACTCTGCATACCTGCCACTGGGATGCTGGCTCCAAGTCCCTGTTCACCTTGTGATTATGAAATTCCACCATTTTGAAAAATCTAGTCACAAGACATATTATTCTTTATCACCTAGACCTAACCCACACATCCTGGGATCCTGGGAAATAACAACTTCCCTTTGGACCTCACACAGTCCATATGTGTAGACTCCATTTTATAAATGAGTCAACTAAGGCTCAGAAAACCTGAAGATCACAAAACCAATGAGCTCCAGTATCAGGTTCTGAACCACATCCTCTACAGATTCTTAATCTAGAACTCTTTTCCACTATAACTGTTGGGCACAAAGGACCAAGACAGAAGATCCCCGAGATTGAAATTTGGAAGTGGATTTATTACCACAGGACTGTCAGGGTAACTTGTCCAAATCAGTCAGTGGGTTGGCACAGATTGAGTGTCAGCTTTTACAGAGATTCGATAGCCAGGTTATGTAAGCTGAAACTACTATCAGTGATTGGTCAGCGTACATTTGAATTTCCTCCCAGTGCAAAGTTCACCCTAGGCTGAGGAACAGGAAGCCTAGGATGGGGTGATTGGGAGGGGCCAGGGGATGAAGACATATCGAGATCAGGAGATGATTAGGAGGGGTGGAAGACATCCAGATCATGTGATTAGAAGTGGGGCAAGGGATGAGGGGTAATTTATCCTAGCCTGAAATTCCTGCTCACTGATCAGTTGGGGGAAGGAAGGGTGGAGTTGTCTGCTTACAGATCTATTAGGGGGAGGGGAGGGTGAAGTTGTGTCCAACATAACAATCTGCTTCTTCAATGTAGGGAACTACATATCACACATTCTAGAAATACAAAGAGAGTGCCAGAGGGAGGATTCAA
This sequence comes from Gymnobelideus leadbeateri, assembly GCA_011680675.1. NCBI lineage: Eukaryota > Metazoa > Chordata > Mammalia > Diprotodontia > Petauridae > Gymnobelideus > Gymnobelideus leadbeateri. The sequence goes on from WOXC01002561.1 coordinate 33,284, forward strand.
CCCTTTTAAACAGTCATTCAGATTCTGGTTGAGGAAGAAGACCAAAAGGATTACTCAGGACATTCTATGTCAAAGTATCAAGTCCATCAGTCAAAACACACACACATACACACACACACACACACACACACACACACACCCCTCTCCAAAAGTGGCCCAAGGTCTAGAACATGGGAGGTGGAGTGGGGCCTCTCTTCTTTGCTGCCATTACATATATAAGGATATTTATCATACTTATCCATTTTTGGTGATATTTGTCTCTTTATAAGGCTAAGCACTGCATCTTATCTCAAATTTGTCTCCCTAGAATTTCCTAACCCAGTACTTTGCTCACATTAGGCCGTGGATTAATATTGCTTTGAATCAATTAACAGAGAAAGAAAAACATTTCAAGTTGAACCTATAAGGGAAATCTATGACTTTGGACTCTCTCTTAGTATTTTCAGGGACTTTGAGCAAAAGGTCAGACACCCAATAATACATTCTCATTAATTCAGACTAGTCAGAGAAACATAAAGTACAAATTAGAGATATATCTGAATTATGGAATATTTTTAAATATTTGGCATTTTATTACTTTCAAACACATGCAGCATTTAGAGCTAGAGTAACAAAGTATAGCAAATTAGGTCCTTGGGGTAATTGATTTAACAAATAAGTAAGAATGATTTGTACCCAGCATATTAACTCTTTTGTTAATAAATGGGTATTTTTAATACGTATGGCAGTACCTGAAAACTTACCTTAAATAATTTAGACCTTCTGCCCAGGAACTTATTTTTGCTCAATTTTCTTTTCATACCCATTCATGGATGATACAGAAGGATAAATGCTATCTCAGATTCTGAATTGGTTTAGCCAGATTGATGAGTCTTCACTATGAATTCTGGAGATCTGATATATATGGATAGATAGATAGATAGATAGATATAGATATAGATATAGATATATAGATATAGATATATCGTAATGTATACATTTTTAGTCATATTGCTTCAGAGGCAAATCCAGGCTGAATTTATTGGCATTGCCTGGAAAAGGACAACTTCCCTAGACACTTAGAGAAGATTGTACAGATACCTTGAAGATCATTCAGGCACTAGTAGTTGATTTTTGCTTTGGATGTGGAAAGAAGGTTCTTTATTGCCCCCAAAATGTTCACATTTAGCTTCGTTTTAGAAAACATTGCTTTTGTCTTTCTGTAATTGGTTTAAATACAAGGTGAGCTGGAGAGCCAGGGACATAGCAGACTTTGACCCTGGTGTATTTCAATTAAAACTGCCAGCCTCTTCTTTTTTTCCACCCTACACTTCCATCCATAGCCAGGCAAAAAACCCAATTAGTTATTAATTGATGTGCATTAAAATTCATTAACTCGGCTTGTGAGGCCTAAGCTATAATTAACTGTCTTCTTTACCTTTTGTTCTATAATCTCTAGGTAAAAGGTTCCATTGCTAATAAGAAAGAAGGGAAACACAATTCTGCCATAGATAGGAACAAGCCCCTGAGGAAACTGGGTGAAATGTATATTCCCAGCAAGCTTGCTTGTCATTTACATACTCTTCATATAAAATTTTCTATTTTTGAACCTAAGGGAGGAAAATGTATTTTTATTTATTTGTTTTGGTTTAAGGCAGTAACCATTTTTCATTAGTACATGCAGATCTTACAAATATTCATACACATTTTTAAATTAGTCTCTATTTCCCCCAAATCAAAATTCATATCAAATTTCCTAATGATAAGATAATTTTCCCTATTTGTATTTTAAGAAGCCATTAAAAAAATTGCTCACTTTGGAACCATCCATACTGTAAGGGGGCTTTTAAAAGAGGTTAATTTCACCAAACCATACAATTTATTGTCAAAATGCATCCCAATCATTATCCAGTGTAACCTCTTTGGAGCATACCCAACAATCATCCAAACTTTTCTTGACAATCACCAGAAAAGGAAAACTCTATATCTCCTGGAAATCCCATTAGGAGGTGACTTATTTGCACTTTGACAAAATAGAAGGAAGAAATACAAGACTTAGAAAGTGTCTGAGGCTTAGATAGTTCAATAGCATAGTAGAAATCCCGCATTGAAGTTGCCTCCAAGGCAGAGACTGTATTATCTCTTTATCTCCAGGTCAGAAAAAGGTCCCCAAAAGAGTCCAAATGTAATTGACTGAATCACGATTGATCACCTGAACTATGAAGAGTGGTCAAATCAGAGCAGTTATAAATCCCTCAGCTGCTACCTGGAGGTGATGAACATCCCTGCTAAGGCTTTGAAGGAGTCAATGAAGGGACGCTTTTGACAGTCTTAAACATGATGGGATGATGGACCTGGAACTCTAAAAGGAAAAGACCATGTCTTAGAACCTAGTTCCTGAATTTTTCTATACATTTCAGTACCATAGATCAAAGGCATCTCCACCGAGGCATCTGGCCCACCAGCAGCCTACCTAGATCAATTAATTACTTCACTGAACTTTCCTTTCACTGTAGCTCTTGAACCAACCCGGACTGCTTCTATAAACTGACCACTCTTTAATCCAACTTAGATCACCTAATTAGCCCACTTGATAGTCCTTTAGCAATTGCACCTGGGCTATCCCCAGACTGCTTAATACTCCTTTCAGTATTGCACCTGGCCCAACCCAGAGTACCCACCACTCCTTAATTCCATTAATATCTTTTCACTGTCCTTTTGTTTTTTATATATATAAGCATCAGTCTAACCCCCATTAAATTGGAACCCAGACCAATTCTATTGGCTTTGCAATAAACTTTGCCATTGACTGGAAGATAGTTTGTGTGCCAGAATTCATTCCAAGTGGATGCTGTATCCTGACATTTTGAGGTTCCCACCAATCCCAAACCACATCAGACTGGGTCACTGCCTTAGCTGAAAGAACACAGTAGCACTCCAAATTTAAATATAACAATAAAAACAAACAAAAAAACTACTGTAACATTTAAGTTGAAGAGAGCATAGTACCACTCAGTAAAGTGAATGAATAGAGATGATAAAAGACTGTGCCCATCAAAAAGTAAGCCCATAGGGGTGGTTAGGTGAGCAGTGAATAGAGCACCAGCCCTGGAGTCAGGAGGACCTGAGTTCAAATCCCGCCTCAGACACTTGACACACTTACTAGCCATGTGACTTTGGGCAACTCACTTAACCCAATTGCCTTCCAAAAAGCAAAAACAAAAACAAAAAAAGTAAGCCCAGGGAGTCCAACAGGCAGCCCACACCCTGTTTGAGAGAGACCTATGCAGCTTAGTCTAGCAGATTTCCAGTGACAAAGTAAATTGCCTGATAAAGGCTAAAAGTGGATAAACACATTTAATCAAGTTACCAGGCCCTAAAAGGAGATAGCCTAGTTAAGAAACTTTTCTATCAACAGTATCACAACCACCAGTGAAATTTTCAAGGGCCATCCTGAGAAAGAACTGACACTATCAAGGTGGAGAGTGCTAAGTTGGTTACATTTTGCCTGTACTTTGGGCTTTTTTAAATCATTGTCCTTTGAGTTCATTTCTACTCTTGGCCCTAATCCACTTTTTATTTGCAGGAAAATATTCCCTTTATTTATTTATTTATTTATTTATTTATTATTATTATTATTATTATTATTTATTTATTTATTTATTTATTTATTTAGTGTGTGGGAGGGGAGGATTAATGGAAATGTTTTAATTAAAATCCTTTTCCAAAGAAGTGAATCTATTAACTTATTGTCAAGGAGAAGTATAACAGTGGGGGTTCCTATGTGTAGGATAGGCACTTACAGTGATACCCCTAGAACTCTGAAAGCAGTAACAGCCACCATTCTAGGAACCAAACCTGTGGAGTACTTTTTTTCCCTTTGTTTAAAAATGTATTTATTTTTTCACTTCCATAATATTTGAGTTCCAAATTTTATCCCCATCTCTCCCTTCTCCCCACCCAAAGATGGTGTGTAATTTGATATAGGTGCTACATATAGACTCATATTAAACCTACTTTCAAATTAGTTATGCTGTAAAGAAGAATTAGAACCAAGAAGAGAAACAATGACAGAGAATGGAAAGAGATGTAGAGAGAGAGAGAAAGAGAGAGAGGTGGGGGGGGGGGGGAGCAAATAAAATGCTTCAATCTGAATTCAGACTCCCGTAGTTCTTTTTCTGGATATGGTCAGACAATTCCATCAGGAGTATTTTGTAGTTGTCTTAGATCCTTGCCTTGCTTAGAAGAGATAAGTATATGAAAGTTGGTCATTGCACAATGTGGCTGTGACTCTGTGCAATGTTCTCCTGGTTCTGCTCACTTCACTCAGCATCAGTTCATAGTTTTCTTTATATGTTTTTACAGTTTTTTCTGAAGTCCACCTTCTCATCATTTCTTACACATTATAGTGTCCCATTACATGCATGCATCAGAACTTGTTTAGCCATTCCCCAACTGATGATTGCCTCAATTTGCAATACTTTGCCACCCCAGAAAGAGCTGCTATAAATATTTTTGTACTTGCGGGTCTTTTTCCCACTTGTATGATCTCTTTGGTATATAGACCTGGAAGTGATATTGTTGGATCAAAGGGTATGCACATTTTTATAGCCCTTTGGGCAGAATTCCAAATTGCTCTCCAGAATAGTTGGATAAGTTCTCAACTCCAACAACAATGCATTAGTGTCCCAATTTTCCCACATCTTCTCCAGCATTTATCATTTTCCTGTTTTGCCATGTTAGCCAATCTAATAGGTATAATGTTGTACCTCAAAATTGTTTTGATTTGCATTTGTCTTATCCATAGTAATTTAGAGCACTTTTTCATATGGTTACAGATAGCTTTGATTTCTTCCTTTGAAAATTACCTGTTCATATCCTTTGAATATTTATCAATTGAAGAACAACCTGTATTCTTATAAATTTGACTCAGTTCTCTATATATTTTAGAAATGAGGCCTTTATCAGAAACACTGGTTGCAAAATTTCTTTCCCAGTTTTCTGTTTCCCTCCTAATCTTAGTTACATTGGCTTTGTTTGTGCAAAAAAAAAAAAGCAAAAGAAACCTTTAATTTAATGTAATAAAATTATTCATTTTTCATTTTGTAATGTTCTATGTGTTTTGTTTGATCATAAACTCTTCCAAAACCTGTGAATTTCAGTGTGAGTTGGGGGAGTCATCCTTAACTGGGGAAAAGGTTATTACATGAGTAAGTTAATTAAGAAACCCAATTTTTACATTTCATTTTTATATACTCGAGGGAACTGGATTTCCCCAAAATCTAGGTTTCAGTTCTAGAACTCTCACAACTTCCTCATTCAAAGGTATGATGTAATTAAAGAAATAATTCTATTTCAACATTTGGGACTTAAAAAACCCATGAAATATTTGAGGAAACATCAGCATTTCATTCTGTTCCATATGATGTTGAGAAATGCTAATTTTTGCTCATTTTATACAAGGACACATAATCAGTTCTGTCTAATTATATAATAGAGGAAAACAAGGTTGTCCAATTTCTTTGGGGGATGAAATACTGGGAAACTGTCAAATAAACTTTCAATCAACTTGTCATTTGTCAGTACTACATATCTACAAACTACTATGTACAATGTTGTTTGTGGGTGCTGGAGCTCCAGAAGTTGTTCAGAGTCCACTTTTTACATAGTTTGGAAGTGGTGTGGAGGGGAGCACCTTGGAGGTGCTGTTTCTGCTCCATCATCTTGGCTCCACCCCTTCTGCTGACCTTTTAAGTTGTCTCTGATGTCTGTGAGCAGACAGGACCAGAAACCACCATTACTGGCAGTGATTCAGTTATCCTGAGGCCTGCTCAGGTTTCCTGGGGCCCGGTCTATGCTTGCATGGCCTGCACTGAACTGTGCTCCTCTCTTAGCCTAGTGCAATAGAACTTTCTTGCCAACCTTCTAAATTGTCTTGGCCTGGAAATTTGTTTCACTCTGTCTTTTTATGAGTTCTTCTACTCTAGTATTTGTTTAGAGTCATTTTCTAAAACTTATTATCCTGATGTGAGGTTTTGTTTTGGGGCTCACTTTGAGAGGAGTTGTGTGATTTGACCAGATGAGACTCTGGGCAGCTGTTGAGCCCCCAGGTTTGAAAACCCAGATATGGGTGCTTTCTTCTCTGGTAATTGACTAGGTATGGATGTAATGGTCAGACAGCTGGAAGCCCTGTCTGCTTAATTGTGTTATTTTCTGTTGTAACTTCTATTTGTATTCTCTGAAGTCCAGGGTGCTGATGTTTTCCCCTGAACTAGGTTAAATGATATATGTTTGATTGATTAAAATAGATTATTAACCCATTTTGAGGTGCTTTCCTTTAGAAAAGCAAATCTAGGAACCTGTGCTGGCAGCCATCCTGGGTATGCTAGGCTGCTTGCTGCTACAGTGACAAAGAAAATATATATGCCAATATAAATATTTTGGGGGTGTAGTTCTAAACAAACAGAATGAGAAAATAGAGAGATCCCTCGGTGGAATAGTTATCATAAGTGACATCATGGATGAGGTGGACTTGATTTCTCAGCACCCAGACTAGTGTATAAATTGTACTCTAAGACACTGCTTCCTGTCCCTTTCCCCTACTAGCTCGCCAAATCCATTCCTTTTTTTTTCCTAGTGTTTTTAAAATTTCATCTCCTTTATGAAGAATTCACTACCTAATTAATTGGAAGTAAGATTATAAGTTTCTTTACTATTCAAACTGGCACCTCCCAAGATTTTCTTTCCTTTCATCATATGTGTTCCATTTACTTAACAATAATTCTAACCTTATTCTTTCAATCATACATGCATATAGAAGTAAGTCCCTTATAAAGTCCTACTATAGTGCTTAAAAGTGGAATGGAATTTAAGAAGGCTCAGATAGCAAAAAATGGCAGAATCTTATAATTTGGAAAGGCTTTGGTCATGGTCCCCATAAAGGTCTGTATGTCCATTCTCTGTGGATTTGCTTTATGGAAGCTAATTCCCAGAAGGATGCAAATCTGTCTTTTTTTTTTTTTTGTCAGTCACAGAAAGTCATACAAGCTTTCCACTCAGGCATAGTACATTGGTAGAAGATTGGTATACTTTATTCACTCACCAATACAATCCAAATTAACTCAATCAGTCACTTAATCAGCAATCAATTACTAAGTATCATTAATCACTAAGCAATCATTAGAAAATACACAAACCCTCCACCCCTTGGTCACTAGTAAGCTACAATTTCATCATTGCTTAGTACCCACTGAGAGGTCTTTTCATTTTGACTTGGGGCCAGTTCTCACATTCTCTGGATCCCCTTCCATGGTCCCAGATTCTACCTGGATTCACCAGACTGTCACCTGGATTCAATGGCAGACAGCTCCCAGTTCCTTGTTCAGTTCTCCAGGTGGGTCCTGCTCTACATTGAAGTTCACAGGGTCCAGTCCATCTCAAATCCTTCACAATTTCTGTTCCCTGGAATTCAAGGCTCAACCAAGCCACAAACAGACAAAGTCTTAGCATCCTAGTCATGCTTCCTCAGTCTTCTGCAGGAAGATCAAAACATCAAAATGACCTTATCCAGCCTGGGGGGCTGGGGTCTCCTGGGCTTCTGTTCAGAAGAAGCTCCACCATCACAAGTTCTCAGGAAATTCTGGCTCAGTTATTGATTCTCTTTTCTGTAACTGCTCTGCCTCCAGATTCTTGTCCCAAGAAATTCTGACTATCCCTTCCTGGGGCTTTTCCTTCTATACACACAGCATTAGCTTTCTGTTTCAGCCAACCCTTTCCTGTTACATCAGGAACAGGGGTTCATACTTTCTGCTTCTTTCACAGAGGTTTGACTAGTTACTAAATGCTAAGTACCTGCTTACTTGCCAATACAAAACAGGGGTCTTCAAATTGCCATTACAGTAATTCATAAGAATAAGAATTCTCTCATTATTAGGGCAGTTGGAAGGGAGAGAGGGGGGAAAGAGAGAGAGAGAGAGAGAGAGAGAGAGAGAGAGAGAGAGAGAGAGAGAGAGGGAGAGAGAAAACAGATGAGTTGAATATGAAGGGATGATATCTAAAAAACAAAATTAAGGGGTGAGATAGGAATGTACTGGGAGGAATAGAAAGGGAGAGGTAGAATGGGATAAATTATCTCACAAAAAAGAGGCAAGAAAAAGTTTTTACAGTGGAGGGGGAAAGGTGGGAGGTGAGCTGGAGTAAGTGAGACATATTATCATCAGAATTAGCTCAAAGAGGAAATAACTTATACAGACAATTGGGCATAGAAGCCTCTTACCCTAAATGGAGGAGGGGAAGAGGATAAGAGAAAGGGCTGGGAAGGATGATAGAAGGGAGGGCAGATTGGGGGAGGGATAGTAAGAAGCAAAACACTTTTGAGTAGAGATAAGGTGAAAAGAGAAAGAATAGAATGAACAGACTAGAGTATAGGATAGAGGGAAATACAGTTAGCAATAGTAACTGTGAAAAAAAGTGCAGCAAACATAATTGATAAGGGCTTCACTTTTTTTTTTTTTTTGCTTTTTGGAGGGCAATTGGGGTTAAGTAACTTGCCCAAGGTCACACAGCTAGGTTTTTGTTTGTGTGTGCATTAAGTGTCTGAAGCCTGATCCAAACTCAGGTCCTTCTGACTCCAGGGCTGATGCTCTACTCACTGTGCCACCTAGCTGCCTATTCATTTTTCTAATGTGTGGAGAACTGTGTTAAATTTATAAAGATAGGAGTCATTCCCCAATTGATAAATGATAAAAAGATATAACCATTTTTCACATGAAGTATTCAGACTATCTATAGTCATATGAAAAATATTCTAACTCATTTTTGATTGGAGAAATGCAAATTAAAACTATTCTGAGGTACTATCTCATACCTATTAGATTGACTAAATAAGACAGAAAAGGTGATGACAAATGTCGATGGGGATGTGGGAAAAATGAGACATCAATGCACTGTTGGTGCAGTTGTGAATTGATTCAATCATTCTGTAGAGTAATTTGAAACTATGGCCAAAGAACTTATATATGGTAATTAGCTCCTCCAGCTTCTTCCTCTTCCTGATGCATCAGCAAGTTCCTCCCACTTTGGGTTTCACAAGTTCTGTTTCTTAAAGACTTGATATAACCATGGGCAAGGCTCAAAAGGAACTTGAATTGAAACTAGGGGCTAAAAAATTAAATAGCTGAAACAAGGCACTAAGTACTGCTTTGCTTGCCATTACAGCATACAATATCCTATCTCATAAAATTACATGCATACATTTTAACCTAGCAGTACCACTACTAGGTCTATATCACAACAGAGATAAAAGAAGAAAAAGGGGGCAGAGCCAAGATGGCAGAGTAGAAACAGCTCTTCCAAGGTGCTCTACCCCACACCACTTCCAAACTATGCAAAAGGGGACTCTGAACAACTTCTGCAAACCCCAGCGCCCACAGAACAACACAGAGAACCTAACCTCCCACTGAGGACAGCCCAGCAGCCCTGCAGGGAGAGCCAGCACAGCACTCTGGGAGCTGTCAGCCCAGCATGCTGAAAGCCAAGCCCAGGTCCGGTGAGCTGCAGTTTTAGCCCCAGGGCAACCGGGCCAGAAGCCAGCTGGAGGGTTCCCAGAACACCAGAAGCTGTGGGGATTCCAGAATTATCAAGACAGACATGCCTAGGACAAAGTAAGAGGTTAGTGCCCTATGGACTTTGGGACCAGTATTTGGGGAACGAGTCAGCTTCCTCTCCTGGGGGCTAGAAGCTGCTGAGGAAACACAGCACACTCGACATTTTCGAAGCTCCAGTGGCAGCATCAGCTCCTGGCCTGTGAACTGTAGGGAGATCCAGAGATCAGTCTTGGAGGTTAATCGCTCTTGCCAAAACCTGCTTGGATCTGGATTGTGATCTGGGGGAGGTCTGGGGTGGGCATCCAACTTGCCAGAACCTGAAGTTGTGAAGACCCCTACATTTGGGACTGAAGCTCCCCTGTCTGGTGGCAGAGACCTACTGTGGCATCAAGCCCAAAAGTAAAGTAATTAAGTGTCAACATGCCTAGGCAAAGGGAACAAAATAACCAAAAAAATGAAACATTAGACTCCTATTTAGGGGGCAAAGAGGATCAAAGCAGGGAATAGGAGGAGGACTGTGAGGTTGGAAATCCTGTGCCAAAAGCCCCAAATGAAAATACTCGTGGGTTACAGGCCATATAGGACCTTAAGAAGGATTTTAAAAACCAAATAAGAGAAGTGGAGGAAAAATTGGGAAGAGAAATGAGAAGGATGCAGGAAAAGTATGAAATGAGAGTCAACAGCCTGACTGAGGAAAATAACACCCTAAAAATAGACTAACTCAAATGACAAAGGAGGCCCAAAAGGGCAATGAGGAGAAAGCCAAATTTGGTTAAAAAGCCAAATTTGCCAAAAGGAAAATGAATCTCAAAAGCTCATTGAGGAGATTCATTCCTTCAGAGATAGACTGGAGTAAATGGAAGCTAATGACGTTATGAGAAATCAAGATGCTGTTAAACACATCCAAACAAATGAAAGAATAGAAGACAATGTGAAATATCTCATAGGAAAAACCACTGACCTGGAAAATAGATTCAGGAGAGATAATTTAAAAATTATTGGACTACCTGAAAGCCATGATCAAAGAAAGAACCTAGAAACCACTATTCAAGAAATTCTCAAGGGAAATTGCCCTTATGTTTTACACCCAGAGGGCAAAATAGAGGTAGAAAGAATCCAGAGATCATCTCCTGAAAAAGATCCCAAAAAGAAAACTCCCAGGAATATTATAGCAATGTTCCAGAATTCCCAGATCAAGAAGAAAATACTACAAGCAGCCAGGAAGAAACAATTTCAATATTGTGAAAACACAATCAGAATAGCACAGGACCTGGTAGCTTCTACACTGAGGGATTTAAGGGCATGGAATATGATATTCCAGAGGGCAAAAGAGCTGGGACTGAACCCAAGGGTCACCTACCCAGCAAAACTGAGTATTTTGTTTCAGGGGAAATATGGTCATTCAGTGGAATAGAGGACTTTCAAGCATTCTTGAGGAAAAAAACAGAGTTGAATAGAAAATTTGACATCCAGACACAAGAAGCAAGAGATATCTGAGAAAGTAATCAGGGAAAAGAAATCAAAAGAAACTCATCAAATTTGAACTATTTACATTTCCTACATGGAAAAGCAATAACTGTGACTGATGAAACTTTTCTCAGTATGAAAAAAATGGAAGAAGGGTATATGGGCATATCAATACATATGTGATTGTATGTATATATGTTTACAGTTATACATGGATAGAGGGCACAAGTTGAATTTGGTGGGAAGGGATGATAGTTAAGGGGTGAAGTTATGAGGTGAGAGAGGAAAGTGGCAAGAGGAGATGGGGAGAGACAGGGTAGGGTAAACTATCTCATGTAGAAGAAGCAAAGGGAAGTGGTTGCATGGGGAGGGGAAGAACAGGAAGGCAAAAAGGCCAAACCATATTCTCATTGAATGTGGCTCAGGGAGAGAATGACATACATACTAAATGGGATATCTCACCCTGCTGGAGAGTAGGGGGAAGGGGGATGAGAGGGGGATGATGGAGGGGAGGGCATTCTGGGGGGAGGGGAGTTTGGAATTACCCACTATCAAAGAGGGACAGGATCAAAGTAGGGAATGGACCAGATGGGGTGGTGGGATGGGTGGGAGGGAATTATAAACAGCCTTTTACAATATATCTACTATGGTAATGTTTTGCGTAGCTATAGATGTACAACATATTCTGAATTGCTTATCTTCCCAGAGGGAATGGGTGACAAGGGAGGAAGGGAATGGATCTGAAATTTGAGGTTTTAAAATTAAATGTTTCAAATACATACATATATACATATATATATATACATATACATATATGTATGTATATATATACATATATATACTATTATTAATATTACTTTGCATGTAATTGGGAGATAAGATGTTCAGGCATTGGGGCACAGAGACTTACCTTGCCCAATTGGTAAAGTTGAAGGGGGCACGGGAGAAGATATGGGAGAGAGCAGATTTAGTGAGGGGATATCTTGTGGGACTGCTATTCTGGGGTGGTAGGTAGGGGGAAAATGGGAAAAAATTGTAACTCAAAATCTGGTGGAAATGAATGATGTAAACCAGAAGTTAATAAAGCATTTGTTAAAAAAAAGAAGAAAAAGTAAAAGCATATACACACATACTCACAGAATGTTTATGTTAGTTCTTCTCTTGGGGTAAAGAATTAGAAATTGAGGGGATACCCATCAATTGGGGAATGGCTGAACAAGTTGTGGTATGTAATTATGACAGAATATTATTTGTACTATAACTAATGATGAGAAGGATGCTTTAAGAAAAACCTCGAAAACTTGCATGGGCTGATGCAAAGTGAAATGTACTCAGTCCAAAGAAATGTCAATATTTTAAGATGATCACCTGTGAATGACTTAGCTTTTCTTGGTAGTACAATGATCCAAGGCAATTCTGAAGGACTTTTGATGAAAAATACTATCCATCCCCAGAGAAAGAACTGATGGTGTCTGAATACAGATTGAAATATACTTTTTTTCAAACTTTATTTTTCTTGAGGTTGTTATTTTTTGTCCATGTTTCCTTTCACAACATGGCTATTGTGGATATATTTTGCATGACTACATATGTATGACCTTCATTGAATTGCTTGCCTTCCCAAAGGGGGTGGGGGTGGAAAGTAAGGAAGAAAATTTGGTACTCAAAGTTTTAAAAACAAATGTTAAATATTGTTTTTACACATAACTGGGAAAATTAAATACTAAATAAATAAAAGAACAAAAAATATATTGTTAGATTTTGGTTTCTAATCCATGCTACTATCCACTTCCTCTGATGGCTAAGTTCATCCCACTTACTTTGACAGTACTGACAGTATATTTCCATCCATCTTACTTCGTCTGTCCTCTGCTCTCTCCTCTTACCTTATCTCTCCTCAAAAGTCTGTTTTGCTTCTGACTGCTACCCTCCTTAATCTGCCCTCCCCTTTAACATCAGTCCTGGAGCCTGTGTATAATTTTCCAAGATAGGATATTGTATGATGTAATGGCAAGCAAAGAAGTTCTTAGTGCCTTGTTTCAGCTATTTAATTGTTTAGCACCTTGTTTCAATTCAAGTTTCTTTTGAGCCTTGCCCATGATTATATCAAGTCTTTAAGAAAGAAAACTTGTGGAACCCACAGTGGGAGAAATTTGCTGGTGCATCAGGAAAGGGGTAGAAGGGTGAGGAGGTAATGACCATATATAAAGATAAGCCCAAGCTGGGAGAGAGCAGAACTGAGAAGAGAATATTTGTGGTGGCAGAGTTGAGAAGGAAAAAACTTGTGGTATCCCAGCACTCTGTTTGTCTGCTCTGTCTGTGTTGATTTGTGTCTGTAATATTTTGTATGGTACCTTGCTGGAAGCCATAAAAGAGGATTTTCTTGTTGTCTGTTTACAAAAGTCCTAAAGGAGGATTTTGGAGGTCCTGGAATTTTACTGATGATTTATGTTGCCCTCTCAGACCTTGTTTGTGGGTCTGTGTCTATTTTTATGCTGATGATTTGTGTTGACCTCTTAGACCTTGTTTGTAGGTCTCTGTTGATTTCACAAGCAGATAGTGAATTGATGATGGTGCCAGCAATGTTTATGAATGTTGTTTTGACTGTTAAGCTTTGTCTTCCCAGAAACAGAAGCTGTGAAGGATTTGAGGTGGACTGGACACTGTGAGCTTCAATAAGGAACTTGATGAGGAGCTGAGAGCTGCCTACCTGTGAATCCAGGTGACTACTGGGTAGATTCAGGCAGGAGGTGTACCCACAGAATCTGAGTGACAGCCTCAAGTCAAGATGAAAAGACTTCTCCTTGGGTACTTAATGCTGACTGAGAAGATCATGGTTTACTGTGGCTTAGGAGTGGGATGACTCTGTACTCTGTACCTTGTACCTCTTAAGGATGATTGGAAACTAATCTCCAGTCAAGAAGAAAGAAGACTTTTTGACCGAAAGATTAAGACAATGTGACCTAAGGGTGGAGAACATTAACCTTTGTACTTTCTGTCTCTTAAGGAGGTTTGCTCCTTAAGGATGATTGAGTTAAGGACTTACTGAATGATATGTTTTGCTTAAAACTATGTGGCCATTTTGGTGAAGATTATGTGACCAGTTTAGCCGTAAGTTGTTAAGTTATAATATTGTGAATGCTGTACTTTGGTATCTTGTGAATGTTTTGCTTTAGTTTGTTGCTGAATAAATAGAAAGTTTATTGTACCATGGGATCAGAACCTTAAAGCTGTTCACAGCAGTAGTCCTCTAGAAAGCTGCTATTGCTTGGATTTATGTATGCATACACAACAAATGGTCACATAAATTGGGACTAAAGGAGAAAACATAGGTAGGAGTAAGACTTATTTGGAGAAAGATTCAGTCTAGAAAGCAGAGTGTTGAGTAAGGTTTGGGTTGCAGTATTACAGAAAACCCTACATGATTACTGGGACAGTGATTGTAACAGTTTATTAATCTAGGTAAAAATGATAGGTAATAGGTAATAAAATATAATATAAGATTTTTCCCTATAAGGCTATTTGTAAAACTATTTATATAAATATGAATTTATTATTTTGTCTTTTAATTTTCCCCCCAAAAAAACTTTATTTTGAGTGATATAAATTACTGCTGACCAACTTGCAAAATAATGGAATCAGGAATATAAGAGAAAAGCTGTGAACATGCAGTTGTAGAGATAAAAGAATATTGCATTTGGAGAAAGAGGCCCTGCATTAAAATTCCAGTTCTTATTTGCTACCAAGTGCAACCTTGGAAAAATCATTTCTCTCTTCTAAGCATTAGTTTCCTTGACTATAAAATGAAAGTGTTACCATATGATCTCAAAAGAACCTTTTCATTTCAAAATCTATGATACTATGTGTTTTAATTTCTTGCTTTGAAAAAAAACAGTAATAATATTCACATATGTGTAAATCCATTTTAGAGCTTGAAAAGAAAACTGTAATACCAAGTATCACAACTCCCACACCCAAACAGATTCACACTAACAGAATAATGGAAATAGTGACATAGCTTTGTACCACATTTACTAATTATCCCAAGGTGTAAGCCTAAAATTGTCTTAATAATCAAAGGACTATTTTTACTTAATTTCAGGGTTTCTTCATCATTTGAATGGTTAATCTCTCATGTTTGGTTACAGGTTCATATAGGTGCATATAAAAATTGATACCTCTTGGCCTTAAAATAACTTTGCATTAGTTACTTGAACTACAGGATACCTTTCCAGATATTTTATATCATTGTTTTTGGCCATACAATTGGGGTTAAGTGACTTGTCTAGCATCACACAGCTAGTAAGTGTAAAACCAGATTTGAACTCAGGGCCTCCTGATTTCAGGTCCAGTGCTCTATTCACTACATCACTCATTTTGATGCAATCTATTTTCCAGTCAAACTAGTTTCCTTGAGGATCCAGGAACTTGGAAATGTATCTCCTTCTGTGCTTTTCAATGCTTGGAATGCATTCCCTCATTACCTCCAACTTATAAATTCTTTCCAAGTCCAGCTTAGATGCCACCTGTTACAGAAAGTTATTTCTGAACTTTTGAGCTATTACTTTCTTAGTTTTCTCTGAATTATCTTATATCTACAGAGAGAAAGAGAAGAGAACAACACAAAGAGATAGAGAGAAATAGACAAACAGAAAGGAAGAGAAATAAAACAAAGACACAGAGAGGTAGAGGGAGAGACACAGAGAGAACATTTATTAAGCAATTACCTTGTGCAAGACACTGTGCTAAACACTGGGGAGAGAAGTACAAACAAAAAAGACAACCACTACCCTTGAGGAGCTTATATTCTAATGATGGAGTCAACATATAAAGAGCATTAGGATACCAGGGAGCAGATGGGAGGATGCCCAGTGGGGCAAGTAGAATGAAAAATAGGTAGAGAATCCAGAGATTGAGGTGTGGATTTGGGAATGAAGTGAGCATGTATGGCTTGGGTACCATATAAAATAGTGCTATTGACTGGGGACTCAGCAATCAGAAGAGAAGTCTCTACAGTAGAGACATCTGCTATGTGACAAGGCTGTAATCTAGGAAGTAAAGTCTGGAGAGACTAGAGTGGAGCCCAAAGTAAAGGAAGCACGAATGGCTTGGGAACTTCGGGACATTTTTGCTCTGTACCACAGACTCAGCAATCAGAAGAGAGTAGGGCTCAGGCATCTCCAGGATAAAAAGCCTGCTTGTGAGAATATGAAATCTACAGGGCAGGAAACATTTCTATAACATATAATCTTTGAGATTAAAGGTTTTATCAGTTTTTTTTTCTGCATACCTCCAGTGTTTGGCACAATGTCTTGAACACAGTACATACATAATAAATGTTCATTATTATTGTATCATGAAAAGTTTTTCCATGTTCACATCCTTTTCAGAGGAACAGAATCGTTTTAGAGATTCAAGGGACTATTGGAAACAAGCATCCTTAACCTCTACAGTTTATAAAATAGGAAATCAATTTTTTGTTTATTTTTTTAATTTTAATAATATTAATTAATAATTAATATTATTTTTAATTTTAATTTTTGTTTATTTTTATAATTTGCCCATGGCAAGTTCATGTGAAATCTCAGATCATAACTCAGGTCTTCTGATGCTCAGCTGAGTACTTATTCAGCTGCATTTCATCGGTGCATGGCTTTAAAAAATTCATTTGTAGAAAAGTGGCAATTGAATATTAGCAAAGGTTTGAAACTTGAGCAGATGTTCTGCTTTGGATACAGAGTAAAGACACAATTAATAAACATTGTCAGCTTTGCTATGTAGGAAGAGAGTTTTATGACTCATAACAAAGACCAATGAAGGAACATTCTGGCAATTTCAGGTCAACTTTAAACAGCCCACTTCTTGAAAGTCAGCTTGCTTAATGGACTGTACTGTACCTGGTACTCCAGGGGCTCATGAGATGAATGGTTATGATTTTTAGACCTTGAGAATTGGAACATAAGCTTCATGTGCTCTGAAAGTCACCATTCGTAATGGTTGTTAATATTAAAGAAGAGTAGATCATTAGAGGAGCCCAATGCAAGCCTTTTTGATGAGTAAAGGCATTAACATCCTAGATAAGTGTAATAGGTGGGGAATGAACAGACAAAAATGGAAGATGTTGAGGAAGTAATGCAGTAGCAAGGTCTTGCACAACTCTCCCGACAAAGGTAGAGAAAGAGCACCAGATAAAGTGGTGATCAGAAATTCTAAGGAAAAACCACAGAGGGCCATTTTTTCCAGACCAGGTGATCATTGGGAAAACTGAGGAGAATGACCCCTCAGAGAAGGTCCATGAAGAGACTGGAAACACAGAAACTGAATTCAGTTACTACTGTATATGGATGGAAAGAGCAGCAAAGTGAGAGTTGTATCATTATGTCCCAAAAGTAAATGCACTGATCCAGACTGGTCTGAGGCAATAAACTACAGGGAATTTATGAGGGCAAAGGCTTTAGAACAGGGTCTATATGTCTGTCACTCAGACCCTAGAGAGCATTTCAGGTATCTGATAAGGGCTGTGACCAGAAATTGATTACTGAGGCTGCAAGCAGGGACAAGCCTGCAATTGTGTTGAGCAGACCCAAACTAGGGTCAGAAACCTGGAAAGTTTAAATAAGGAGAGCAGTGACCAAACTGCATCCAAAATCACATATTTCAGAGTCCACTGAAAGTTTGTATTTTTTTTTTTTTACCGAACATAGCACTTAATACTCAGAATAAGTGAGATACCAGAAAATGCATATTGGAACAAATAAGGCTTCTCTCCTGAAAGTTTCAGAACCAGGCCTAACACACAGTCTCAGTTCAGAAAGTAAAGGTACAAAAATAATTAAACAACAATAAAAAAAGACAAAACCAGAATAGCAGCATCCTAAAAAAACTAGGAGTAAAATAGGAAAAAAAATCAGTTTGGACAGAAAACCAAGTATGAACAGGAAAAAGAAAAAAACTAAAAACTAAAAAATGGTTTAAAAATGATTTTACAGGGGCAGCTAGGCAGTGCAGTGAATCGAGCACCGGTCCTGGAGTCAGGAGGACGTGAATTAAAATCTGATCTCAGACACTTAACACATTTACTAGCTGTGTGACTTTGGGCAAGTCACTTAACCCCAATTGTCCTCCAAATTTTTTTTTTCAAATGAAATGAAAGCTTCAGTGGAAAGAATTGAAAAAGAAATTAACTCTCTGAAGAAAAGACTGGGAAGGAAAATTAACAGATTATTACAAGATATTCAAAGTCTTATTCAAGTAACAAGCCCCTAAAAATTACAAAGACTACAGAGAAGTTAATGTCTCTGTGAACCAGCACAAAATACTGAGACGATGTCAAAAGAATGAAAAAAGAGAATAAAATATAACATCATATCAAAATCAGCTGAAATAAGGACAGTGAAAAAACTTACACATTTAAGGAGGAAAATAAATTAAGAATTATTGGACTACTGGAAATCCATGATTAAAATAAAACTGCCTCAATAATATATTTCAATGAATGATGCATGAGAACTGATAAGATCCATTAGAAGCAGAAAGCAAAGTTGAAATATAAAGAACCCACCAGTCACATCCTGAATGAAACCCCCAAATAATAATATAATAATGAAACCTCCCAGGAATACCATAGCCAAAATCCAGAACTTTCTTTTTTAAAATTAATTTATTAGTTTAGTTTTAATTAACAAGATTCAATTCCATAGTTCCTTAATTTTCAAATTTCCTTTACCTCCCTCCCCCAACCCCCACAACAGCATATAGTCCAGTATATGATCTGCAAATACATTCATATTAGACATTAGTCCAATTACAAAGGCATATTGTACTAGGTGGGAAGAAAAATGGTAGAGAAGAAATAAAACCAAACGATGAAAAGAAAAAGATCAATTAGTTTGCTTCCATCAGGATTCATGTGTTTTCTGCTAGTTTTATTGTGGATATGATCAATTATACTGATGGTTTTCCTAATATTAAATCATCCTTGCATTCCTGGAATAAATCCTACCTGATCAAAGTGTATTATTTTTGTGATAAGTTGTTGGAGTCTTTTGGCTAATATTTTATTTAAAATTTTTGCATCTAAATCCATGAGGGTAATTGGTCTATAATTTTCTTTCTCTGTTTTATCTCTCCCTGATTTAGGAATCAGTACCATATTTGTGTCATAGAAAGAATTTGGTAGGACTCCTTCACTAATTTTCACAAATAGTTTGTAGAGTATTGGAATCAATTGTTTTTAAATGTTTGGTAGAATTCACAAGTAAACCCATCTGGCCCTGGAGAATTTTTCCTAGGGAGTCATTGATAGTTTGTTTGATTTCTTTTTCTGAGATGGTGTTATTTAGGCAATTCATTTCCTCTTCAGTTAATCTGGGCAACTTGTAATTTTGTAAATATTCATCCATTTCAATAAGATTGTCATATTTATGTGCATGCAATTGGGAAAAATAATTCCTAATTATTTTTTTATTTCCTCTTCATTGGAGGTAGACTCACCCTTCTCATTTTTGATACTCATAATTTGGTTTTCTTCTTTCTTTTTTTTATCATATTGACTAAGGTTCTATGAATTTTATTGGTTTTTTCATAAAACAGCTCTTAGTTTTATTTATTAATTCAATAGTTTTCTTAATTTCAATTTTATTAATCTTTCCTTTGGTTTTCAATATTTCTAATGTAGTACTAAATTGGGGATTTTCAATTTGTTCTTTTTCTAACTTTTTCAATTGTCTGTCCAATTCTTTGACCTCCCTTCTCTCTGCTTTATTCAACTATGCACTCAGGGATATAAAACTTCCCTTAAGAACTGCCTTTAATTCATCCCACAAATTCTGGTATGTTGTCTCATTATTATCATTCCCTTGAATAAAATTATTGATTGTTTCTATATTTTTTGTTTTACCCAGTCATTTTTTAGGATTAAATTGTTTAATTTCCAATTAGTTTTAAGTCTATCTTTCCATGGTGCTTTATTGCATATAATTTTATTGCATAATGATCTGAGAATGATGCATTTAATATTTCTGCTTTTCTGCACTGAATTGTGAGGTTTTTATGCCCTAGTACATGGTGTATTTTTGACTATGTACCATGCACTGCTGAGAAGAAAGTAAATTCCTTTTTATCCCCATTCAGTTTTCTCCAGAGATATATCATATCTAGTCTCTCTAAAATTCTATTCACCTCCTTAACTTCTTTCTTGTTTATTTTGAGGTTAGATTTATCAAGTTCAGAAAGGGGGAGATTAAGGTCCCCCACTAGTATAGTTTTGCTATCTAGTTTTTTCCTCTAATCCCTTTAACTTCTCCTCTAGGAATCTGGAAGTTATACCACTTGGTGCATATATGTTAAGTAATGATATTGCTTCATTTTCGATTGTGCCTTTTAGAAAGATATACTTACCTTCCTTATATCTTTTACTTAGATGTATTTTTGCTTTTGCTTTATCTGAGATAAGTATTGTTACCCCTATATTTTTACTTTAACTGAGGCATAATAAATTCTACTTGAGCCTTTTACCTTTACCCTGTGGGTATCCATTTATTTCAAATGTGTTTCTTGTAGACAGAATATTGTAGGATCATGGTTTTTAATCCATTCTGCTATCTGCCTCTGTTTTATGGGAGAGTTCATCCCATTCATAATAACAGTAATGATGACTATCTGTCTCTTCCTCTCCATCCTATTCCCTCCCCTGTTTATGTTTTTGTTTCTTCCTACTCCCTTTCACTCCTTGAAGTTTTCACTTTTGACGACCCCCCCTCAGTGTTCCAAGCCATTGACCCCCCTTCTTAACCTACCCTCTCCCCTTACAACTATTTCCCTCACCTCTAATTCCCCCCTTTAGTCTCCTCCTTTTTAACTCCCCCTTGCCCTCTCACTGCCTATAGGACACAATAAATTTTTATACTTATCAGAGAAAGTTACTCCCCGTTTGACACCAAACCAATGAGAATAAATTTCAGACAGTGCTCCACTCCTTCCCTCCTTTTCCTTTATTTAATGAATTTGTGTTTCTATTCACATTAGAATCTTAAAGTTCACTGATTAATTTGATCCCTCTTTGAACCAGAACCAGTGAGAATAGTGTTTAAATGATGTTCCTCTCCCTCTTTCTTTCCCCTCTACTATAGTGTGTTTTTATGCCTCTTCAAATGGCATATTTTAACTTTTCTTATCTCACCCTTTTCTTTTTCCCATTACAGTCCCTTTGATCCCCTTAATAGGCTTTTTTTTAAGTCTTCAGGTTAGTGAATTCCTACCCACACCCTCTATCTAAGTATAACCCTTTTGAAGGTCATGATAATCATAAAGATTTTGAATATTGACAGTTATCAGCTCCTCATATAGGGATGTGAACATTTTGCTCTTGTTGCATGCCAAGTAATGAACATGTGTGTATGAGTGTGGGTGAGTGCATGTATGTATGTGTGAGTCTGTGTTTTCCTTGTTTACCTTTTTATGTCTTTCTTGAGCCTTGTAATTGGAGATTGAATTTTTCATTCAGCTCTGGCTTTTTCATCAGGAAAGTCTGGAAGTCCCTTATTTCATTAAATGACCATCTCCTTGCTTGAAAGATTATGCTCACTTTTGTTGGGTAGTTAATCCTTGGTTGTAGTCCTAGCTCTCTTGCCCTTCCAAATATCAAATTCCAATCCTTCTAATCTTTTAATGTAGAATCTGCTAGGTCCTGTGTGATGCTAACTGTAGTTCCACGATATTTGAGTTGTTTCTTTTTGACTGCTTGCAGTATTTTTTCTTTAATCTTGTAGTTTTGGAATTTGGCTGCTATATTTCTTGGAGTTTTCAATTTGGGATCTCTTTCAGGAGAAGTCTGGTGAATTCTTTCGATAACTATTTTATCTTCTGATTCCAGGACCGCAGGACAGTTTTCTTTGACAATCTCTGGGAGCATGTTGTCTAGGCTGCTTTTTTCATCATGGTTTTCTGGTAGAACAATAATTCTTAAGTTATCTCTCCTGGATCTGTTCTCTAGGTCAGTTGTTTTTCCAGTGAGATATTTTACATTTTCTTCCAGTTTTTCATTGTCTTGTTTTGTTTGATGGACTCTTAGTGCATCATAGAGTTCTGAGTTTCAACTGAGTGATTCTAATTTTCAGCGAATTATAGTCTTCAGTTAGTTTTTGAAGGTCCTTTTTAGGGAGGTATTTTCTCCAATAACTTCACTAATTTTACTTTTTAAGGATTTCTTTTCTTCACTGAGACTTTTTTCCAAGTGGGTCACTGCCTCCCTGATTTGGTCTTTAAAATCAAGCTCCTCCAAGAATGCTATTTGGGCTTGAGACCAGTTCATATTTCCTTCTGTGGTCTCAAGGTGTGGGTAAAGAGTCCAAGTTGTCCTCTGTATTTGGTTGTTCTTAACCTACATAATAAGCTTTGATCGATTTTCTTGCCTTTCCCTTCTCCTTCTCAGCTTCCTTCCTTCCCACTGTGATTTCCTATTTCTTAATTTCTCAGGCTGTGAGTTAAGGGCCTGGTCTTTGACTTTAAATCCTGTAGCCTCTGGGTGTCTAGTTTGTGGCTAAGGCAGGAATCTCAGAGAGGAATATAGATGTGCACAGAGTAGTCTGTGGAAGTGGATGAATCTGTCCACTTCAGATTTCTGCCTCTATACCCCTGCTATAAGCAGGCTTTTGCTGGTCAGGTGAGGTGGGGCTTGTTGGAACACCTCCCTTTCTTCCCTTCAGACTCCTGGCTGTCTCAGTTACACTCCTTCTTGGAGACTCCCACACCTGAGGCTATTTCCACTAACTTGGGAATTCAATCTGGGTGGGAGACTTATCTTTGAGTTTTCTACTTCATGAAGGAGGGGTGGGAGTATCCGAGCAACAAGAATTTACTTTGCCATTCTATCCCCTGTATTATATAGGCAGGCAGTTTCTAAACTTCCAGGCTTGGGGCTGATAGCTGCAGGAGAAGGTGCTCTCTCTGCTGGGGCCCCGACTCTCCTACCTGGCTCCAATGATTCCTCCTGTCCCCTTGTGAGATGACAGTGAGATGACTGTGATTCATCCTTGGTAAGTCTGCAAGCTGGGGCTTCTTCTCTCTCTGGTGTTGTCTGCTTGTCTGCTCTTAAGTCTGAACTGTGCAGACCCGATGTGCTCTGTGCTCGCCCTGTCTGGACACACTGGGCACTTTCCTGGGCTATATTCTGCCACGCTCTGTCTCCAAGTGGATTTTGTCACTACAGAATCCATTCAGATTCACTTTTTAAGGTTTAGTGTGGAGGAGCTTAGCAAAGTTACTGCTTCCTTTCTGCCATCTTGGCTCCACCTGCCAATCCAGAACTTTCAAAGCTAAAATGCCACAAGCAACCCTAAAGAAAGAGTTCAAGTGCCAAGCAATCACAGTACTGATGACAAAATATTTTTTTCAGCTATTAATACAAAGGAGCAAAAAGCTTGTAATATATTCCCAAGGGCAGAAGATACAGACTTACAATCATACATGACTTACTCAGAAAAAAAACAAAAACAAAAACAAAACAAAACAAAACAAAAAACTGAGTAGAACAACACTACAAGAAAAAAAAGGACTCTTAAGCAGTCCTAATATGGGTATCTAAGCAAGGGGGAGGAAAATGTTTTAGGAATGGAAGTAGATTAACTCAAACATAGAGTGTAGGTGATATGCACATGCCTTCTTTCACTTTCCTCTTATTTGTTGAGGGTGTAAGCGTCAAAGATGGGGAAAAGAATAAGAGATTCAGATGGAGGGAAATAAAAAATTAATGGTTAGTTAAAGAATGGGAGTCAATTGAATAATTCGATTACCTCATCCCACCTAAAGTGGATGATAAAATGTTTTACCATCAATCAGAAAGGAACACTTTCAATGTAATCAAATCAATGAAGAAATTCAACTAAATGTGAAAAATTCTTGACCAATTTGAATATCTCCAATGATCCCCTCCATTAACTGGTATTGAAGATTGCTTATATTGGTTGAGGACATTTATCACACTCTAAAGACTGTCTATAAAATCAATCAATATTTATTAAGTGCCTGTTCTATGCCAGTCACTAAGTGTTGGGAAGACAAAAGGAAGTTCTTGCCTTCAAGTACTTTATAATCTAGTGTTTAGCTTTTTGAACCCATCAGACATTTGAAGTTGAGTTTCTTCTTTGAGAAGAAACTGCCTTGAAGGAAAGGAAACCCATGTTCCCTTTACTTGAAGTCAAAGGACACTGTCAACATTGAAGGGTATGAGCACAGCTGTCTTCCCACTGACATCCTAACACTGTTAGCAGT
Organism: Gymnobelideus leadbeateri; assembly: GCA_011680675.1. Classification (NCBI taxonomy): domain Eukaryota; kingdom Metazoa; phylum Chordata; class Mammalia; order Diprotodontia; family Petauridae; genus Gymnobelideus; species Gymnobelideus leadbeateri. The sequence continues at coordinate 57,604 of WOXC01002561.1, forward strand.
GTCTCTGCAATGGGAACCTAGGGCACACTACAAGTGGAGTAATAGCAAGACAAAATTACTTATAGAAACTAAAACTCTACTTTAGCACCTTGTGAAGGAGAATAAAGGATTTCTAGCAACCAGGAACTGGAACGTACACTTTCAACATATTTAATGTTTAAGCTTCCCCATACTTTCCTCTTCATTCTGTACTTGCTTGTGGAAGAAAGTGACAGGTATGGGAGCAGAGGAATGCTTTCCACCAACAATTCTCAATATACCAACTTAGTAAATGCCACTTAAAAAATAAATTTATTTATTTATTAGCTTTCAACATTCACTTCCATAAGATTTTGAGTTTCAGATTTTCTCCCCATCTCTTCCCTCCCCTCACTCCAAGATGGCATGTAATTTGATAAGGCTGTACATATACATTCATATTAAACCTATTTTCATATTGTAAAGAAGAATTAGAACCAATGGGAGAAACCAAAAGAAAGAAGAAACAGAAGAGAGAGAGAGAGAGAGAGAGAGAGAGAGAGAGAGAGAGCAAATAATATGCTTCAGTCCACATCAAACTCCATAATTCTTTTTCATGATATGGACAGCTTTTTCCATCATAAGTCTTTTGCAGTTGTCTTAGATCTTTGCATTGCTAAGAAGAGGTAAGTCTATAAAAGTGAGCCATAACACAATTTGGTTGTTACTATGTACAATGTCCTCATGCTCACTTCACTCCAGATCAGTTCATATAAGTTTTTCTGGTTTTTTTTTTTTTCTGAAATCCACCTACTCATCATTTATTATAGCACAATAGTATTCCATTACATTCATAAATCACAATTTGTTTAGCCATTCCCCAACTGATGGGCATCCTTTCAATTTCCAATTCTTTTCCACCACAAAAAGGGCTGATGTGAATATTTTTGTACATGTGGGTCTTTTTCCCATTTGTATGATCTCTTTGGGAAATGACTATAGAATGGGTATTGCTGGCTCAAAGTGTATATAAATTTATAGTTCTTTGGACATAGTTCCAAATTCCCCTCCAGAATGGTTGAATCAGCTCATAACTCCATCAACAATGTATTAGTATTCCAATTTTCCCATATCTTCTCCAGTATTTATTATTTTCCCTTTTTATCATGTGAGTCAATCTGATAGGTGTGATGTACTTCAGAATTGTTTTGATTTGCATTTCTCTAATCAATAATGATTTGGAGTATTTTTTTTAATATGGCTATAGATAGTTTTGATTTCTTCCTCTGAAAACTGCCTGTTCATATCCTTTGATTATTTATCAATTGGAGAATGAATTGTATTCTTATAAATTTGGCTCAGTTTTCTGTATACTTTGGAAATGAGGCCTTTATCAGAGACACTGATTATAAAAATTCTTTCCCGGTTTCCTGCTTTCCTCCCAATCTTGGTTGTGTTGGCTTTGTTTGTGCAAAAACTTTTCAATTTAATGTAATCAAAATTATCCATTTTGCAATTGATAATGTTCTCTATTTCTTGTTTGATCATAAATTCTTCCATTCTCCATAAATTGGACAAACTATTCCTTAGTTTCCCAGTTTGTTTATAGCATTATTATATCTAAATTGTGTGACTATTTTTATTTTATTTTGGTGTATTTTGTAAGATGTTGGTCTATGCTTAGTTTTTTGCCATGCTATTTGTTTTCCCATTAGTCATTGTTAAATAGTGAATTCTTTCCCAGAAGCTGGAGTCTTTGGGTTTATCATAAATGCCACTTTCTAGAAGATAATTTTCTTCCTAAACAATTGATAGGAAATAAGCATCATAGGAAGAAGCACAATAGTAGGGATATGTGAGATATATATCATTATAAAATAAAGATTTAACAATCAACAAACATTTATTAAGTACTTATTCTTTGCCAGGAATTGTGCTAAGCATCAGGGATATAAATAGGAGTCAAAAGAAAAATAACCATATGAAGTTTACATTCTGTCCTCATGGTTCCTGCATTCTAATAAGGGAGACAATACTTAAAAAGTACCTGAAAAACAAGAAGGCAAGAAAAGTACCTGTGAAGGGTTAGTGGTGAAGTCTGGAGAGTTGAAAGCAGATTCTGGTGGAGAACAAAGATTGACTGACCTGGGTCTCCAAAATGAAAACTATAAAGTAATTCAGCAATGAAAGAAGAGATCCAAAGAGATAGAAGGATGTTTCAGGTATAACTAGGTGATGCAATGTGTAGAGTCCCCAAACCTGGAGTTTGGAAGACCTGAATTCAAATCCAACCTCAGTTACCCCCAAAATATGGGGACCAAAATAGTCAGTGAGAGTTGGAATTGGCACTGCTGTTCTAAGGTATGTCCTACACAAAGAATAATCTACTCATAAAACAGTAGATACAAAAATTGGATTAAAAAGCAGAGTCCAATAATATGTTATTTCTTGGAAACACATTTGAAACAAAATAAAATTTCAAATAGAGTTAAATAAGGGTCTAGAACAAAATCTACTATGTTTCAGCAGAACGCAAAAAGGAAAGGGTAGCAATCATGGTCTCAGATGAGGCAAGAGTAACGGAAAAAAATCAGAAGAGATAAGCAGGGAAACTATATTTTTGTGAATATGTCATAAATGATGAAGTAATTTTAATATTTAACATTTATTTTCTGTACAACATCTACTTAGAGGTAATTGATAACATGAATAAACAATAAAACTATAATAGGACTGCAATTTACTTTTTTCAGACCTAGAAAAAATCTAAGTCTGAGTGTATGCAGAGCAGCTAAGGTCCTTAATTTTTTTATATCAGTTTAGATATGAGCAAAATGCTGTTTGTAGACAAAAATAAGCCACATTATGATATTTCCTGGGGAATACTCAAGTCAGAACATAAAACAATGAGATACTTTTTTGTGAGAAAAACCTTGATGCTGGGGTAGGGGCTGGGGGAACAAACTTGAACCAAATCATTAAGATGGAAAATGTGCATGCTGTGTTTAGGTAATAATAGGTAGTCTGGATTAACCATGGGAGAGTGAAATGGACAATTTCCAGCATTCTGTGCAGGTGATATCTGATTAACATTAGGAAATGATTTTACTAAGAGTAAAAAAAAAAAAAATCCAAGTAATCACTACTAAGAATAGCTTGTTAAATTTGGGTAAGATATCTGACCTCAAGGGCTTATGATTCCACTAAGAGTAGTGCTCCTTTTACTAATATTGGTTATTAATATTTTTTTATAATTTGTTGTAACTAAGAACAAAGACAGAAAAAAAAAATGTTCCTGAAGATGAATTGTGCTAAACTAGTCCTTAGGCTGCAGATGCAAAATCTTTATCCGAGGTGTTTCTTGAAACTTTTTTGATTTGATAGAGGTTATGTAAGCTTGTGCTCTACTGGCAAAGTTTTGGAAAATCCAGTACCCCAACCACACAATTATAAAACATTGAAATATGGTCATTTTTTTTAGCAGTTGATCCTTCAATTAAAAAAAATCATCAGTGTGAGTTCTTTTTTCCAGGAATACAAAATGCCTAGTTTTGAATCCTGGCTGTCTTTATTATTTCCTATGTCACATTGGGAGAATTGATTTTACTCTTTTGCTCTAAGTTTCATCTTAAAAATGTGAAGATTGCACTGCATGATATAATTGTAAAGTCTTTTCAATCTGTAAATCCTATGATAATAGAAGTCATCTGTGATAGGCCAGTTAGAATTTGATTATTGATAACCTCCTATATTTATTCAATCAATTTCTCTTTTAAAGTCTCCCACAATCTGCCCTCCCTTCTATCATCTCCCCCTCTTTTCCCTTTCCTTCCTACTTTCTTGTGGGGTAAAATACCCTATTGAATGTGTACATTATTCCCTCCTTAAGCCAAATACAATAAGAAAAAGGTTGACTCATTCCCTTTCAGCTTTCTTCTCTTCACCTCCATTTTAACAGTTTTTCTTGCCTCTTTTATGTGAGATAATTTACCTTACTCTATCTCTCCTTTACTCCTCCTCCCAATATATTATTCTCATATCTCTTAATTTTATTTTTTAGATATCATCCCTTCATATTCAACTTGTCCTATGCCCTCTGTCTATGTATAAATGTACACAAATACACACATTTGCATATGTATTTATACACATACACACATATGTATACATACGTATTTAGGGATATACATATATACATACATATACATACATACATATATGTATACACACACACATATATTCCCTTCAACTATCCTCATACTGAGAAAAGTTACAATTATCATTTTTCCATGTGGGAATGTAAATAGTTCAAGATGGTAGAGAAGAAACAACACTTCCACAAAGCTCTCACTCCCTAAATTTATGTAACAGGGGACTCTGAACAATCTCTGGAGCTACAGAACCCACTAAATGACACAGAGAAGCTAACCTCCCACTGAGGACAACCTGGCAGCCCAGCAGGGAGCAGTCAGGGCAGTGCTCTGGGAGCCAATCCACTTGAGTCAGAGGTTTAACCCCCAGAGAGGCCAGACCACCAACTGGCTGGAGGCACTCAGGAACACCAGCAGCTGTGGCAATTCCAGAATTATCAACAGATAGATGCCATTAATATAGCCAGAGGTCATTGCAGGATGGACTTTGGGACTGGTTGGGAGAGCATGTCAGCCTCTTTCCATTGGGGGTGAGAAGCCACTGAGTAGCCACATAGTGCAGCCTGCCACTTTGCAGCTCGCCACATTGCAACTTCAATTCCTGGCCTGCAGACTGTAGGGAAACTGGGTGATCAGTCTTGGGGGGAAATCGCTCTTGCTTTAACCTTCCTGGATCTGGATTGTGGTCAAGGATAGAGGTCTTGGGGTGTGTGACCAGCTTGCCAGAGTGTGTGGAGGCTTCAGAGAGGGCACACAACTAATAACTCAAGCAGCTGAGAAAACTTCAGCTTTTGGGACTGAAGCTCCCCTGGCTGGTGGCAAAGTCTTACTGTGGGAACAAGCCCAAAAGTCAAGTAATTGAGGGGCAACATGCCAAGGCAAAGGAAACAAAATAAACAGAAAACTTCAACATTAGAATCGTATTTTGGGGGCAAAGAGGATCAAAACATGGAACAGGAGGAGGACTGGGAGGACAGAACTCCTGCACCAAGAGCCCCAAGTGAAAATACAACTTGGTTACAGGCCATAGAGGACCTTAAGAAGTAGATAAAAGGAGTGGGGGGAAAATTGGGAAGAGAAATGAGAAAGATGCAAGAAAAGTATGAAATGAGAGTCAACAGCATTATTGAGGAAAATCACAACTTAAAAAATAGAATAACTCAAATGGCAAAGGAGGCTTAAAAAGGCAATGAAAGGAATGCCTTAAAAAGCCAAATTTGCCAGATGGAAAAAGAATCTCAAAAGCTCACTGAGGAGAATTATTCCTTCAGAATTAGACTGGAGTAAATGGCAGCTAGAGACTTTATGAGAAATCAAGATGCTGTTAAGCAGATCCAAACAAATGAAAGAATGGAAGGCAATGTGAAATATCTCATGGGAAAAACCACTGACCTGGAAAATAGATCCAGGAGAGATAATCATCTACAAATCATTGGACTACCTGAAAACCATGATAAAAGAAAGGATCTAAAAATCATTCTTCAAGAAATTCTCAAGGAAAACTACCCTGATGTTTGAGAACCAGAGGGCAAAATAGAGGTTGAAAGAATTCAGTGATCACCTTCTGAAAAAGATCCCAAAAAGAAAGCTCCTAGGAATATTATAGCCAGGTTCCAGAATTCCCAGATCAAGGATAAAATATTACAAGCAGCCATGAAGAAACAATTTCAATATTGTGGAAACACAATCAGGATTGTGCAGGATCTGGCAGCTTCTACACTGAGGGAATGAAGGGCATGGAATATGATATTCTGGAGGGCAAAGGACCTGGGATTAAAACCAAGAATCACCTACCCAGGAAAACTGAGTATCATGTTTCAGAGGAAAATATGGTCTTTCAGTGGAATAGAAGACATTCAAGCATTCTTGATGAAAAAAACAGAGTTGAATAGAAAATTTGACATTCAGACACAAGAAGCAAGAGATACTTGGGAAGGTAAACAGGGAAAAGAAATCATAATAAACTTATGAAAGTTGAACTATTTACATTCCTCCATGGAAACGCAATAATTGTAACTGATGAAACTTTTCTCAGTATGAAAATAGTTGAAGGGAATAGAAGGCATATGAATACATAAGTAAATGTGTGTATATATGTTTACAAGTAGACATAGATAGTGGGCACAGGTCCAATTTAATAGGAAGGGGTGATACTTAAAAGGTGAGTTTCAGAGGTGAGAGAGGAATGTGATTGGAGAGGATGGGGAGAGACAGAATGGGGGTAAACTCATGTAGAAGAAGCAAGGGAAAATGGTTACAGTGGAGGGGGAGAACAGGAATGCAAAAAGGCAAAACCTTATTCTTATTGAATTTGGCTCAGGCAGAGAATGAAATACATACTGAATGGGGTGTTTCACCCTACAGGAGAGTGGGGGAGAAGGGGAACAGGGTGAGATGATGGAGGGGAGAACAGGCTGGGGGCGATGGAAGTTGGAAACACCCACTTTTGAAGATGGACAGGATCAAAGTAGGGAATAGATCTAGTGGGAGGTGGGTAGGAGGGAGGGAAATATAGTCAGTCTTTTACAATATATCTACTATGGTAATGTTTTGCATAGCTACACATCTACAACATATACTGAATTGCTTATCTTCCCAGTAAGAGTGGGTGACAAGGGAGGAAGGGAATGAATCTGTAATTCAAAGTTTTAAAATCAAATGTTGTAAAAATATATAAATACTATTATTAATACTATTTCACATATAATTGGGAAATGAGATATACAGGCATTGGGGCACATAGATTCACCTTGCCCTACTAGAAAAGTCAAAGGGGGCAAGCGAGAAGATATGGGAGAGAGCAGATGGGATGGGGGGATATCCTGTGGGACTGCTATTCTGGGGTGGTTGGTAGGGGGAAAATGGGGAAAAAATTGTAACTCAATATCTGGCAGAAATGAATGATGTAAGCCAGAAGTTAATAAAGCATTTGGAAAAAAATCTTCCTTATGATTTCTTTTCCTTCTTTTCCTTCTCATGCTCCTCTTGCTTCTTGTATTTGAAAGTAAAATTTTATGTTTAGCTCTGGCTTTTTCATCACAAATTCTTGAAAGTTCTCTGTTTAATTGAATGACCATATTTGTACCTTTATATACTGTTATATTCAGTTTTTCTGAGTAGGTGCTTCTTGTTTCTTAATCCCAGCTCCTTTGACCTTAAGAATATCATATTCCAGGCCATTTCGTCCTTTATAATGTAGAAGTTTCTAGATCATTTGTTATCCTGATTGTGTTTCCACAATACCCAAATTGTTTCTTTCTGACTGCCTGTAATATTTTCTTCTTGACCTGGAAACTCTGGAATTTGGCTATAATGTTCCTAAGAGTTTTCTTTTTGGGATCTTTTTCAAGAGGTGATAAAAGAAATCTTTCCATTTCTATTTTGTCCTCTTGTTCTAGAATATCAGGACAATTTTTCTTGAGAACTTCTTGAAAGATGTTGTCTATGCTCTTTTTTTCATCATTGTTTTCAGGTAGCCCAATAATTTTTAAATGATCTCTCCTAATTGTATTTTCCATTTCAGTTGTTTTTCCAATGAGATATTTCACATTGCCTTAACATTTTTCATTCATTTCGATCTATAGGCATGTAATGGAATACTATTGTGCTATACGAAATGATGAGTAGATGGACTTCATATTTACCTGAAGAGGCTTAAAGAAACTGATGCTGAATGAGAAGCATGGAACCAGGAGAAATTTGTATACAATCACAGACACAACATATGTGTGATGACCAACTTTGACAAACTGGACTCTTTTTTTTTTTTTGGAGGACAATGGGGTTAAGTAACTTGCCCAAGGTCACAAGGCTAGGTTTTTATTTGTGTGTGCGTTAAGTGTCTGAGGACGGATCCAAACTCAGGTCCTTCTGACTCCATGGCCAGTACTCTACTCACTGCTCCACCTAGCCACCCCAAAACTGGACTCTTTTCAGCAATGCAGTGATATGTCAGTAACGAAAGACTCACGAAGGAGAGAGAGATGCCTACATCCAGAGAAATAACTAGAAAGAACTGAGCTTGAATCATGATGGAAGCAAACTAATTGATCTTTTTCTTTTCATTGTTTGGTTTTATTTATTCTTTACCATTTTTCATCCAATCTAGTACAGTACACCTTTGTAACTTTAATGTCTAAAGTAAAAGTATTTGCAGATACTATACTGGAATATATGCCATCATAGGGGTTCGGGGTAGGGAAGGAAGGGAAATTTGAAACTCAAGGAACTATGGAATTGAATCTTGCAAACTAAAAATAAACAAATAAATTTTAAAAAAGATTTACTTTCCCCTAGGGAGAAGCTTAGAGTCATTAAAACAACAACAGTATCAATAACAATCACAGAACAATTTCTCAAAAGCTACTTGACCTGTTTTCTTCTTGTTATTCAATTGTGGGTCCTGCTCATTGTGTATGCAGTATCTGTCCAAGATATGTGTACCAACTCCACATGATGTCTATCAAGTACATATCATAGATGGAAAATAAGCATTGTTCGCTTGTATTTTTTTTCCTGCGAGTCTACTTAGGCTGAACATTTCAATAATCATGGATCTTTTAGAAACCTCTGCAGCATTCCACAGCTTGATCCAAAACGCCATCTGTACATAAGAACATTTGGATATCTTTACCATCTATGGTAAATCCCTCCTCCATTTGGGATGTACATCCTGATGGACATTCTCCATGATAGTGCTAAAAAATCTTGGTTGGGAGGCTTTCTCTATTTTAAGCCTAACTTGATTTTAACAGTTAAAGAACTCTTAAGCAAATCTAACTCTTGTGAATGGAAAGCTATTGAGTTAGCCTCGTGTTCTGCTGAATGATGCTGTGGTGTGTGTGTGTGTGTGTGTGTGTGTGTCTGTGTGTCTGTGTGTGTGTGTGTGTGTCTGTGTGTCTGTGTCTGTCTGTCTGTCTGTATGTCTGTGTCTGTGTCTGTGTGTCTGTGTTTAATAAACATCCAGGACAATGTTATCTTGTGTTCACTGCAATATTCAGCAAGTTGAATAAGCATAAATACTTGATCTCTTGTAGAATATGAGTTGCATGAGACTGCTTGTACCTTTTCAAATCTTAAGGAAACCTCATTATCAATAAATAAGAAATGACCACCAAAAATTTACTTGATTCTACAAAAACAAACAAACAAACAAAAAAACATAAAGAAGAATACTTTTCTTGGATTAGAAAAATCCAGAAAAGTTAACATGAAGGATTATTTTTCTCTAAAATTATAGGAAATTAAATCAACAGGTTTCATTATGCCTTTGCAGAATTACTAGAAACTTAAGTCTTTTTGTTATAATTTTATAAATGTTGCCAAAAATCCCATTGCCAAGCAAAAGCTCAGTAAATCAAACAGGGTAAAATTCAGCTGTAAGCAAGTAAAGGAAGCACCCATCAAAAATAAAAATCCTCAAACATCTTAAGTAATTCTTATAAACAGAGTACAGGATGTGGGAAGTGTGAAATCAGAAATATTTTCCCTCATTAGAGATGACCTTATATAGTTACACCCCTCAGGAGTTATCAGGACATCTGTAACTTGCAAAATGATTTTCATATCTTATTTTCTAACATTATATATTTTCTCTCTTCCTTTGGAAAGATGAAAATACAGAAATGCACACACTGAAATATATAATTTTCTTTTTTAATAAATTATGCTAAATTATTTTTGCTTAATTATTAATTATTAATTTACTCAATAACAAATGGTAGACATTGGACTGGAACTCAAATATTTTAAGTCCAGGGTTCTTTCTAATGTTTAAGAAAACTTAAAAAAATATTTGGCATATAAATTTAAAATCAGAGAGTAAGGCAACTTATCTGGGCTCTTCCAGTGTTAAACTTTGATGTTTTTACCCTTCCAGCTAACTTTTGTCTTAGAATTTGTAATATTCTTTCTACAACTCTGGTTATTTATTCAAATTATTTGAAATATTTTATGTTAATGTTGCATTTATTTTTTTTGCTCTTTAGGATTATCCTTTTTTGTAGGATAAGTTACTATTGGTTGTTAGCCTTTATCTTTTGCTCTTTGCAATAATATTTTACAAGATTGTTTCTTCATGAAAGTAGCTTCAGCAGTATATGAATGTAATGGAATATTATTGTGCTATAAGAAACGAGGAGGAGACAGATTTCATATTTACCTGTAAAGGCTTATACAACCTGATGCTGAGGGAGAAGAGTAGAATCAGAAGAAATTTGTATACAATCACAGACACATCATGTGTGATGACCAACTATGACAGACTGGATTTTTTTCAGCAATGCAGTGATATAAGTCAATCCCAAAAAATTCAAGAAAGAGAGAAATGCGACATCCAGAGACATAACTAGAAAGAACTGAGCCTGAATCCTGATGGAAGCAAACTAATTGATCTTTTTCTTTTCATTGTTCGGTTTTATTTATTCTTTATCATTCTCCATCACACCTAGTACAATATGCCTTTGTAATTGGACCAATTTCTAATATGAATGTATTTACAAATCCTATACTGGACTATATGCGATCGTGGGGGATGGGGGGAGGGAAGCAAAGGAAATCTGAAAATCAAGGAGCTATGGAATTGAATCTTGTTAATTGAAACTAAACTAATAAATTAATTTTAAAACAGAAAGTAGCTTCAGCATAGTCTTGTATTATTCTGACTTTGATTTCTTAATATTAGCACCTTTTTTCCCCACCCCATTATCCCTAGGGTCACTTGTAGTATTTTCTTTAACCAGGAATCTTTAGATTGCTATGACATTCTGGATGTTTTACTCTGGGGTTACCTTTTAAGGGGGTGACTAGTAGATGCTTCACTGTTCACTGGTTATAAGAGAGATAAGTAGTTTTCTCTTATGATTTCTGAAAATATTGCATCCAAATGTCTTATCTCATAGTTTTAGGTAGTTCAATGATAGCAGAAAGTTTATTTTCTGCATTAAAATATTTTATTTTAATGTCATATTTCTTGTTATTCCATGAAATAATTGAATTTTAGTTGTCCCATTCTATTTTTCAGAGTGTCCATTACTTAAGTAAGGTTTTCCACTTTCTGTTTTCAGTACTTTATTATCTTTTTTTTTTTTTACCGCTCTCCCTGCCTTGTTTGTTATTTTAATTCTTTCTTTAAAAACTTCTGTTGTATTTATTCCAGGTATTTTTCTAGCCTTGTAACCAAGTCATCATTTTCTCTTAGGTTCCACTTGAAGTTACGGAGTTTCTCCTTTATTCTAGGCTTACTAGTTCGATTTTTCTCAATACATAATATTTCTTCAATGTGTTTGGTACATTCTTTTATTTACTTATATCTACAGCCTACCTTCCATATTCTTTTTTTGTATTTAGCATTTTATTTCTCCCCAGTTACATGTAAAAACATATTTTAACATTTGTTTGTAAAACTTTGAGTTCCAAATCCTCTCCCTTTCTCCTTCCTCAACCCCACTTCTTCCATTGAGAAGGCAAGCAATTTGATATATAGGTTATACATGTGTAGTCATGCAAAACATTTTCATAATAGTCATGTTGTGAAAGAAAACATGAATAAAAAAAAACCTCAAGAAAAATAAAGAAAGTTTCAAAAAGCATGTATCAAATTTGTATTCAGATACCATCAGTTCTTTCTCTGGGTTTGGGTATAGCATTTTTCAACACGAGTCTTTCAGAGTTGTCTTGGATAATTGTATTGCTGAGAGTAGCTAAGTCATTCAATTGATCATATTGTAATTTTGATGTTACTTTGTACACAGTACATTTCACTTTGCATCAGCTCATGTAAACCTTCCCAGGTTTTTCTGAGAGCATCCTGTTCACCATTTCTTAGAGTACAATAGTATTCCATCAAAATCAGATATCATAATCTGTTCAGCTGTTCCCCAATTGGTGGGCATGCCCTTAATTTCCAATTCTTTGCCACTAGAAAAGAGATGCTACAAATATTTTTGTGCAGTTAGGTTCTTTTCCTTTTTTTCTTTCTCTCTTTTGGGATACAGAACTAGTAACGGTATTTCTAGGTGAAAGAGTATGCATATTTTTATCACCTTTTGGAGAGTATTCCATATTGTTTTACAGAGTGGTTGAATCAGTTCACAACTCCAGCAGTGCATTAATATCTCATTTTTTCCCACATTCCCTCCAACATTTATTATTTGCCTTTTCTGTCCTATTAACCAATCTAATAGGTATGAGGTAGCACCTCAGAATTGTTTTAATGTGCATTTCTCCAATCAATGCTTGTATGGCTATAGATAGCTTTGGTTACTTCATCTGAAAACTTCATATATTTTAATCATTTACCAATTGGAGAATGGCTCTTATTTTTATAAATTTGACAATTCTATATATGTTTGAGAAATGATGCCTTTATCAGAGAAGCTTGCTTCAAAATTTTTTTCACACCTATTATTGCTAACTGTATTTCCTTCTATCCTACCCCTTCATTCATTCTAATCCCTCTCTCCTTTCACTCTGTCCCTCCTCAAAAGTGTTATACTTCTGGCTACAACCTCCCCCAATTTGCCCTCCGTTTTACCACTTCTACTTCTCTTGTCCCTTTCCCTCCTACTTTCTGTAGTGTAAGGATAGATTTCTATATCCAATTGAGTGTGAATGTGATTCCCTCTTTGATCCAATTTTGATGAGAGTAAGATTTGCTCACTTCCACTCAACTCCCCCCCCCCACTTTTCCTCCTCTTTAAAAGCTTTATTTTGCCTCTTTTATGGAAGATAATTTGCCCCCATTCCATCTCTCCCTTTCCCTTTCTCCTAATACATTACTCTCTCTCACCCTTTTCTTTTTCTTTTTTTTTTTAGTTATTATCCCTTCATAATCAACTCACACATGTGCCCTTTGTCTATATATACTTGTCTTGACTCCCCTAATAATGAGAAAGGTCTTATAAGTTATAAGTATCATCTTGACATGTAGGAATGTAGAGTGTAAACTTATTAAGTCCCTTTCCTTGTCCTGTTCATATTTTTATGCTTCTATTGAGTCTTATATTTGAAAATCAAATTTTCTCTTCATCTCTGATCCTTTCATCAAGAATGCTTGAAATTCCTCTATTTTGTTGAATAGCGATTTTTCTCTTAATGATTACACTGATGTTTACTGTGTAGGTGATTCTTGGTTGTAATCTTAGCTCCTTTATCCTCCAGAATATCATATTCAAAGCACATGATCTTGTCATGTAGACATTGCTAAATCTTATGTTATCCTGTCAGTGGTTCCATGATGTTTGAATTTTTATTTTCTTGTACTTATAGGATTTTCTCCTTAACCTGGGAGCGCTAGAATTTGGTTATAACATTCCTGGGAGTTTTCATTTTGGGATCTCTTTCAGGAGGTGATTTGGGGATTCTTTCTATATCTATTTTACCCTCCAGCTCTATAATATCAGCACAGTTTCCCATGGTAATTTGTTGAAAGATGATGTCTTGGCTCTCTTTTTTGGGTTGAAAAGACTGGAAACTGCCACAGCTGCTAATTATTTACTCTCCTGAAGTCTGTTTTAGCCCCAACTGCCTCCTGAGGCTAAAACCACATGACTCATGTGGAACTGTGCTTGGCTTCCAGCTCACTGCAATGACCCCTTCCTATTGGCCTTCCAGGCTGCCTTCAGTGAGATTTGCTTCCCTCTGTCACTTTGTGGGTTCTGTAGCTTGAAAATTTGTTTAGAGTTCCATTTTACAGGTATTTGAGGTAATTGTGGGGAAATGTTACAGAATTACCTGCTTCTACTCCACCGTCTTGGCTCTGACCCCTCACCTCTCCCACATTCTACTTTTGAAGAAGTTTTGTTTTTATTTTTCTTCAATGAATTTTTCTATTTTTTCCCCATTTGGCCAGTCCTGTTTTTAAGGCATTCTTTTTTTATTGGCTTTTTGTACCTCTTTTACCATGTGGCCTAATCTATATTTTTAAGATGTTACTTTCTACATATGAAGAAATGCTCTAAATCACTACTGATTAGAGAAATGCAAATCAAAACAACTCTGAGATACCGCATCTCTCCAGTCAGATTGGCTAAGATGACAAAGCAAGAAAGTGACAAATGCTGGAGAGGATGTGGACAAATTGGAACACTAATATATTTCTGGTGGAGTTGTGAATTTATCCAACCATTCTGGAGAGAAATCTGGAATTATGCCCAAAGGACTATAAATAATTTCAGACCCTTTGACCCAACAATACCACTTCTAGGGTTATATCCCAAAGAAATCATAGAAGTGGGGAAAAGACCCATATGTACAAAAATATTTATAGCAGCCCTTTTGTGGTTGTAAAGAATTTGAAACTAAAGGGGTGCCCATCAATTGGGGAATGGCTAAACAAGTTGTGGTATATGAATGTAATGGAATATTATTGTGCTATAAGAAATGAGGAGGCGACGGATTTCATAATTACCTGGAGAGACTTATACAAACTGATGCTGAGTGAGAAGAGTAGAATCAGAAGAAATTTGTATACAATCACAGACATACCATATCTGTGATGACCAACTATGACAGACTGGACTCTTTTCAGCAATGCAGTGATATAAGTCAATCCCGAAAGACTCAAGAAAGAGAGAAATGTGCCATCCATAGATATAACTAGAAAGAACTGAGCCTGAATCCTGATGGAAGCAAACTAAATGATATTTTTCTTTTCCTTGTTTGGTTTTATTTCTTCTTTACCATCTTTCATCCCACATAGTACAATATGCCTTTGTAATTGGAATAATGTCTAATATGTGTATTTGCAAATGCTATACTGGACTATAAGCTGTCGTGGGGGGAGGGGAGAGGGAAATAAAGACAATTTGAAAATCAAGGAACTATGGAATTGAATCTTGTTAACTGAAACTAAACTAATAAAGTAATTTAAAAGAAAGATGTTACTTTCTACTTTTTATTTATTTATTTTTAATTTTCATTGGGGGGGGGTGCTTTTTGGAGGGAGGGAGGCAGGGCGATTGGGGTAAAGTGACTTGCCCAAGGCCATACAGCTAGTAAATGTTAAGTGTCTGAGACTGGATTTGAACTCAGGTCCTCTTGACTCAAGGGCTGTTGCTCTATTCACTGTGCCACCTAGCCACCACTAAGATCTTATTTTCTTCAGTATATTTTGTGTCTCCTCGACCGAGATGTTGATTCATTTTTCATGATTTTCTTGTATCACTTTCCTTTCTCTTCCCAATTTCCCCCGTACCTTTCTTACTTCATTTTCAAAATTCTTTTTGACCTCTTCCATGTCCTAACAATTCCCTTTTTTTGGAGGTTTCGGTTATACGAGCTGTAATTTTGTTATTTTTCTAATTGTGTGTTTTGATTTTCCTTGTCTCCATAATAAATTTCTATGGTCAGAATTTTTTTTTCTGTTGTTTACTCATTTTATCAGTCTATTTCTTGACTTTTAGTTCTTTGTTAAAGTAGAATTCTGCTTTCATGGTGGAGGGTACACTGTACCAAGCTTTAGCAGTTTTCTGCAGTTGTTTTCAGATATACCTCTCAGGACCTGTAAGTTTTCAGTTCTTCCAAGGTGGTCTGACCTAACGAGAGGTAGGTTTTTTACTCTGCTGGCCTGTGTTCTGGTCTGTTTCTGAATATGAGCATTCTCTTCTTCCCTAGAGCTATAAGGTGGGTCCTTCCTCCACTGTAGTCAAAAACTCTTGTGTGCTAGTGATCCTCCTTACCATGGGACTGTTACCCAGGACTGTAACCCAGATCTGGGTATGGACAAAGAAACAGAGTCCCTCCTCTGTGCTAGCAGAGACCCCCTTAACCTCCTTCTGATCAGTTGTTTGGGCCCCTTTCCATATATGGGCTGAGAGCTCTTGGAGGGCAAAATAGACATTGAAAAAATCCACTGATTACCCTAGGAAAGAGATCTCAAAATAAAATCTCCATGGAACATTATAGCCAAATATCATAACTATGAGGTCAAGGAAAAATATTGCAAGTGACCACAAATAAACAATTAAAAAACCAGGGAACCAAATCAGATTACACATGACTTAGTAGTTGTAGCGTTAAAAGCTCAGAGGTCATGGAACATGATATTCTTAAAGGAAAAGGAGATTGGACTATAACCAAGAATCACCTACCTGGGAAAATTAAACATAATATTTCAAGGGGAAAATGATCATTCAATGAAATAGAAGGATTTCAAGCTTTCATAAGAAGAAACCCAGAATTGAACAAATAATTGGATCTCTAATATCAAGACCCAACAGAAGGCCAAAAAGGTAAAAAAAGGAAAAGACAACATGAGGGATTCAGTAGAGTTGAGCTATTTACATTCCTACATGGAAGATGATACTTAAATTTATTAAACACTGCACTACCAATAGTACAGCTAGAAAGAATATACATTAATAGAGGGTATGGATAAAAAGGGAATTGGAGGGAATGTCATTAAAAATAACTAAGGGATGAGAAAGAGGAATACACTAGGTGCAGAAGGAAGGGAGAATTAGAATGAGGTAAATTATTTCACATGAAGAGGTGTGAAAAAAATTATTAGAGTGGAGGGAAAGATGGGATGGTCCACAAAGGGCATCGCTTGAACCTTATCCTCATCACTATTGACTGAAAGAAAGAATAACATACACAATCAACTGAATATAGAAATTTATCTTCCCCTACAGGGAAGTAGTAAAGGAAGAGACTAAGCAAAGTGGGCAGGGGGATTGATAAAAGAGAGGGCACACTCCTACAATATGTTGTTTACAAGAAAGACACCTGAGGCAGAGAGACACACACAGAGTGAAGGTAAGTGGCTGAAGCAAGGGTAGCAATCCTCCTCTCAAATAAAGCAAGAGCAAAAAATAATCTTAATTAAAAGATATAAGGAAGAAAACTAAATCTTGCTAAAATTTACCATATACCATTTCCAAATTGATATATGGCCAAAGGATATAAATAGCCAGTTTTGAGGGATAGAAATCAAAACTATCTATATGCATATAAAGAAGTGCCCTGGATCACTTTTGATTAGAGAAGTGCAAATTGAAAACACTTTGTAGTACCACCTCACACCTCTAAGATTGGCTAAACTGATAAAAAAAAAAGAAAATAATAAATGTTGCTGAAGAAATGGTAAAAATGGGACACTAATCCATTGTTGGTGAAGTTGGGAACTGATCCAACCCTTTGGGGGAGCAATTTAAAATTATCCCAAAGGCCAACCAAAGTGTTCATACACTTTGATCCAATAATACCACTACTAGTTCTGTATAGCAAAGAGAACGTGAAAAAGGGCAAAGACTTACATGTGCAAAAATATTTATAGCAACACTTTATGTGGTGGGAAAATATTGGAAATTGAGGGCATGTCCATCAATTGGGGAATAGCTTAACAATCTGTAGTAAAGGAATATAATGTACTACTACTGTGAAATGATGAACAGGCAGATTTCAGGAAAAAGCAACTTGAAAATACTTATATGAATTGTTGCAAAGTGAAATGAACAGAACCAGGAAAACATTGTATACAATATCACCAATATTATGTGACAATCAAGTATAAATGGCTCAGTTCTTCTTAGTCACAAAATGATCTAATACATGTACAAAGGACTCATAAAAGAAAATCTTATCCATGTCCACTTAAAGAACTGGTGGACTCTGACTGCAGATTGAGGCACGCTTTTTTTTTTTTTACTTCATTCTTTTTCATGTTTTTCCCCCTCTTTGGCTCTCTTTCTTCTTTCACAATTACAACTAATATGGAAATAGTTTTATATGCATAACCTATACCAAATTGCCTACTATTTTTGGAAGGGGGGAGAGTGAGAAAACTATGTAACTCAAAATCCTGTTAAAATGAATGCTAAAATTGTCTTGATATGTAATTGGGGGAAAATACTATTTCAAGAAAAATATTATTCATCTATCTGAAAATCATAATCAAAAAGGGAACTTAGATGTCATATTTCAAAGAATTATCCAGTAAACTGCCTGATGTCTTAGATCCAGAGGGTAAAATAGAAAATGAAAGAATTCATGGATCACTTCCTGAAAAAGATCCTGAAATCAAAACTCACAGAGATATTATAGCCAAATTCTAGAACTCCCAGGCCAAGGAGAAAATGCTGTGAGCATCTAGAAAGAAACAATTAAAATATAGTGAAGATGGGGGGCAGAGTCAAATTGGTGGAGGAGAAATAGCTCTTCGGTGCAACTCTGGGTCACACCACTTCCAAATTTATGTAAAACTGGACTCTGAACAGGCTCTGGAGCTACAAAAGCCATAAAATGACACAGAGAAGCTAACCCCGTGCTGAGGACAGCCCAGTACTCTGGCAGGGAGAGCCCAGCACAGTGCTCTGGGAGCTGAGCCCTGGCAGAGTGAGTGAGTCAGAGGTTTTAGCCCCAGGGTGGCTGGACCAGCAACCAGCTGGAGGGACTCAGGAACACCAGCAGCTGTAGTGTTTCCAGAATTACCAACACATAGATGCAAAAGACAAAGTGAGAGGTTAGTGCAGTATGGACTTTGGGACTCATTAGTTGGGAGAGTATATCAGCCACTTTCTCCTGGGGCAAGAAGCTTGTGAGATCCTTCAGCACAGCCACAGTGATGTGGTAGCTTCAGCTTCTGGCCTGCTGACTATAGGGAGACCAGGCGATAAGTCTTGGGGATAATCGCTCTTCCTTTAACCATCTTGGATCTCAATTGCAGTCTGGGGTTAAGGTCTTGGGGTGTGTGACCAGCTTGTCAGACCATTTAGAGGCTTCAGAGAGGGCACCCAACTAATACATCCAGTAGTTGAGAAAACCCTAGCATTTCTGACAGAAGCTCCCCTGGTTGGTGGCAGAGTCCTACTGTGGGAACAAGCCCCAAAGACAAGTAATTGAGGGGCAGCATGCCTAGGCAAAGGAAAAAAATAAACAGGAAAATTCAACATTAGACTCCTATTTTGGAGGCAAAGAGGATCAAATCATGGGACCAGAGAAGGACTGGGAGGTCAGACCACCTTCACCAAGAGCCCCAAATGAAAATACAAGGTGGTTACAGGCCATAAAGGACTTTAAGAAGTAGATAAGAGAAGTGGAGGAAAAATTGGGAAGAGAAATGAGAAAGATGCAAGAAAAGTATGAAATGAGAGTCAACAGTCTGACTGAGGAAAATAACACCTTAAAAATAGAATAACTCAAATGGCAAAAGAAGCTCAAAAAGGCAATGAGGATAAGAATGCCTTAAAAAGTCGAAGTTTACAGCTGGAAAAAGATTCTCAAAAGCTCACTGAGGATTATCATTCCTTCAGAATTAGACTGGAGCAAATGGAAGCTAGTGACTTTATGAGAAATCAAGGTGCTATTAAGCAGATGCAAACAAATGAAAGAATAGAAGGTAATGTGAAATATCTCATGGGAAAAACCACTGACCTGGAAAATAGATGCAGGAGAGATAATCTAAAAACTATTGGACTACCTGAAAACCATGACCATAGAAAGAATCTAGAAAACATCCTTCAAGAAATTCTCAAGGAAAATTGCCCTGAGGTTTTAGAACAAAAAGGCAAAATAGAGGTTGAAAGAATTCACTGATCACCTCCTGAAAAAAGATCCCAAAAAGAAAACTCCTAGGAATATTACAACCAGGTTCCAGAATTCCCAGATCAAAGACAAAATATTATAAGCAGCCAGAAAGAAACCATTTGAATACTGTAGAAATGGAATGAGGATAGTGTAGGATCTGGCAGCTTCTACACTAAGGGATTCAAGGGGTGAGATATGGTATTCTGGAGGGCAAAGGACCTGGGATTAAAAGCAAGAATCACCTACCTAGGAAGACTGAGTATCATGTTTCAGGGGAAAATATGGTCATTCAGTGGAATATAGGACTTTCAAGCATTCTTGAGGAAAAAAATCAGAGTTGAATAGAAAATTTGACATTCAGATACAAGAAGCAAGAGATGTTTGAGAAGATAAACAGGGCAAAGAAATCATAAGGAACTTATCAAGTTGAACTATTCATATTCCTACATGGAAAAATGATAACTGTAACTGAAGAAACTTTTCTCCATATGAAAATAGCTGAAGAAGGGTATATGGGCATATGAATACATATATGAATGTGTGTATATATGTTTACAGACATACATAGATAGAGGGCACAGGTGAAATTTAATAGGAAGGGATGATACTTAAAAGGTGAAATTAAGAGGTGAGAGAGAAAAATAATGAGAGGAGATGGGGAGAGACAGAATGGGGTAAACTCTGTCATATAGAAGAGGCAAAGGAAAATGGTTACAATGGAGGGGAAGTTCAAGAAGACAAAAGGCAAAACTTTATTCTCATTGAATTTGTATCAGGAAGAGAATGACATACATACATACATACATAAATAGGATATCTCACCCTACAGGAGAGTAGGGGGGAGGGGATGAGAGGAGGGATAATGAAAGGGAAGGTGGGAGGGAAGGGGGGGAGGGAAGTTGGAAGCACCCACTTTTGAAAAGTGACAGGATCAAAGTAGGGAATAGACCAAGTAGGAGGTGGGATGTGAGGCAGGGAAATATAGTCAGTCTTTTACAATATATCTACTACAGTAATATTTTGCGTAGCTACACATGTATAACATATACTGAATTGCTTATCTTCCCAGCAAGAGTGGGTGACAAGGGAGGAAGGGAATGAATCTGGCATTCAAAGTTTTATAATCAAATGTTTAAAAGTATATAAATACTTTTATTAATCCTATTTTACATATAATAGGGAAATAAGATATACAGGCATTGGGGCACAGAGATTCACCATGCCATACTGAAAATGTTGAAAGGGGTATGGGAGAAGATATGGGAGACAGCAGAGGGGATGAGGGGATATCCTGTGGGACTGCTATTCTAGGGTGGGGGTTAGGGAAAAAATAGGGAAAAATTGTAACTCAAAATTTGTCGGAAATGAATGATGTAAACTAGAAGTTAATAAATAATTTGGAAAAAAACAAATATCATGAAGATACAGTCAGGATCACATAAAACTTAGTACATCCTGCATTAAAAGATCTGAGGACTTGGAATATGATGTTCTAGAAGACTAAGGAGTTAGTATTAAAACCAAAAATCACCTACCCAGCAAAACTGAATATAATGATTCCTGGGGAAATGTAGTTATTTTATGAAATGACTATCCCACTGAAGCATTCCTGATGACAAGACTACAGTTGAATGGAAAAGATGACATTCAAACAGAAGATTCAAGAGAAACATAGTAAAAGAAAGTGAAAGTGAACTCAAAATTGTTTCAATAAGGTTAAAATGTTTATATTCACATATGGCAAAATGATACATGCAACTCCTTGACCATTTTTTTTTGTTCTTTTGAATTTTTATTTGTTTTGTTACATATTTTCAAATTACTTTTTTAAAATTTTATTTATTTATTTTTTCAATTTTAAACAAATGCTTTATTACGTTCTGTTTCACATCATTCATTTCTGCCAGATTTTGAGTTACAATTTTTCCCCTGATTTTCCCTGATTTCTAGGTTCTTTCTTTCATCATGGCTTTCAGGTAGTCCAATAAATTTTAAATTGTCTCTCCTGGATCTATTTTCCAGGTCATTGGTTTGTCCCATGAGATATTTCACATTGCCTTCTGTTCTTTCATTTGTTTGGATATGCTAAACAGCATCTTTATTTCTCATAAAGTCATTAGCTTTCATTTGCTCCAGTCTAACTCTGAAGGAATGCATCTCCTCAGTGAACTTTTCAGATTCTTTTTCCATCTGGCAAATTTGGCTTTTTAAGGCATTCTTCTCCTCATTGCCCTTTTGGGCCTCCTTTGCTATTTGAGTTAGTCTATTTTTATGGTGTTGTTTTCCTCAATCAGGCTGTTGACCCTCATTTCATACTTTTCCTGCATACTTCTCATTTCTCTTCCCAATTTTTCCTCCACTTCTCTTATTTGATTTTCAAAGTCCTTCTTAAGGTCATCTGTGGCCTGTAATGTGCTCATATTTTCCTTTGGGGCTTTTGGAGCAGGATTTTTGACCTCAGAGTCCTCCCCCTGTTCTATGCTTCGATCCTCTTTGCCCCCAAAATTGGAGTCTAAGGTTGCATTTTTCTGTTTAATTTGTTTCCTTTGCCTTGGCATGTTGCCACTTAATTACTTGACTTTTGGGCTTATAGCCACAGTATGGCTCTGGCGCCAGATGGAAACTTTCATCCCGAACATGTGTGTGTGTGTGTGGGGGGGGGGGCAACTTCCGTTTCTAGCAAGCTGGAAACCCACCCACGACCTCCACCCCAGATCACAATCCAGATCCAGGGAGGTTAAAGCAAGAGCAATTACCCCCCAAGACTGATCGCTGGATCTCCCTACAGTTCACAGGCCAGGGACTGGAGCTGCCTCTGAAAACTACAAAATGGCATGTCTCCTCAGAGGCTTCTAGCCCCCAGGGGAGAAGGGCAACGAGTTCCCCAAATACTGGTCCCGAAGTCCATAGGGCACTAACCTCTCACATTGTCCTAGGCATGTCTATGTAGATAATTCCGGAGTCGCCACAGCTGCTGGTGTTCTGGGGTTCCTCCAGCCAGCTGCTGGCCCGGCTGCCCTGGGGCTAAAATCACAACTCAGGTGGACCTGTGTGTAACTCCCCGGGCACTGCGCCCTACGCTGCTGGCTCCCAGAGTGCTGCACTGGTCCTTCCTGCAGGCCTGTTGGGCTGTCCTCAGTAGGAGGTTAGCTTCTCTGTGTTGTTCTGTGGGTGCTGGGGCTCCAGAAGTTGTTCAGAGTCCCCTTTTACATAGTTTGGAGGTAATCTGGCGGGGAGAGTGCCTTGGACGCGCTGTTTCTACTCTGCCATCTTGGCTCCGCCCCCCTCCTTGACCATTATTAAGGCAGAATGATTCTACATAGATATGGACATGGGAATGATTTGATCATGCTGGGATTATCTCAAAAGAAGGGATTCAGGATTGAGAAATGGGGATGTGTTGGTAGATCACGGGTGGGAGAAGTAGAATGGAGAAATCTTTCTCACATGATGGAGGCATGGAAGGTAGACATTTTATGGTAGAGGGGGTGCTTTGGGCAATGCTTATACATCAGTCTCATTGGAATAAGTTCAAAGAGAGAAGAATACACACACACACACACACACACACACACACACACACACTCATCTGGGTATAGAAATCTATTCTACCCAGTACAGGGAGAGGAAGGGAAGGAAGCAGAGAAGAGATGTGGGAGGGAGATAGGGGGAGGTACTGGTTGGGAGCAAGACAAACTTTTGAAGAGAAGGATAAAATGAGAAAGGGAAGGATAAATAGGAAAATGAGGTGGAGGGAAATGTACAATTATTGATCATAACTATGAATGAAAAAGGGATCAGCTAATTGATAGAAGAGAATCAGACAGTAGAATGTATTGGAAAACAGAATCCAAGAGATACACTTGGGACAGAATCATACAGAGTTGCAATGAAGGTATTGAACAAACCTATTGTGGTTCAACTCAAGTAAAGAGGACATGGGTTGGCAATCATGATCCCAAACAAAGCAAAAGCAAAAATAGATCTAACTGAAAGAGATAAGAAGGAACCTATATTTTTCTAAAAGGCATCTTAGACAATGAAGTATTAAAAAAAAAAACTTTACAGCAGGCTCCTTTAGTAAAGTTCTCATTTCTTAAATATATTCAGAAGTACGTTAAACATATTAAAAAAGAAAAACATTCCCTAATCGATAAATGTTCAAAAAAGGTGAACAGGCAATTTTCAGAAGAAGAAATCAACGCAAACTATAGTTATAAGAAAAAATGCTCTAAATCACTATTGATTAGAAAAATTCAAGTTAAAACAATTCTGGGGTACCATGTCACATATAACAGAAATAACAAATGCTTGAGGGGATATGGGAAAATAGGTAGATTAATTAAGGTGGAGTAGTGAACTGGTCAAGCCATTATGGAGAACAATATAGAACTATGGCCAAAGTCTATAAAACTGTGCATACCCTTTGATCCAGCAATACCACTATTGCGTCTGTACTCAAAAGAGATCAAAGGAAAAGGACCTATATGTACAGAAATATTTATAGCAGTTCTTTTTGTGGTGGTAAAGAATGAGAAATTGAAGGGATGCTCATCAATTGTGGAATGACTGAACCAGTTGTGGCATGATTGTGGAGTACTATTGTGCTGTAAGAAATAATGAAGATGTTAGTTTCAGAAAACACCACCAACAAAATCATGATAAGACTTACATGAACTGATACAAAGTGAAGCAAAGCAAGAAAAGGGAGATCCCTCTGAATGGTAAAAGCAATGTCAGCTGTGAAAGACTTCACTATTCTATTTTTTGTCTTTATTAATTTGTTTGTTTACTTTTAGTTTACAAGATTCAATTCCATAATTTCTTGACGTTCAATTTTTCTTTCCCTCCTTTCCCTCCCCCCCCCCCCCATGGCATACAATCCAGTATAGGATCTGCAAATACTTTCACATTAGACATTAGTCAGGTTACAAAGGCCGATTGTACTAAATGGAATGAAAAATTGTAAAGAGGAAATAAAACCAAACAACAAAAAGAAAAAGATCAAGTAGTTTGCTTCAATCAGCATTCAAACTCAGTTCTTTCTAGTTCTTTTTCTGAATGTAGATGTCTCTCTCCTTCATGAGTCTTTCTAGATTGACTTGTATCACTGCATTGGTGAGAAGAGTCCAGTCTGTCAAAGTTGGTCATCACACATATGTTCTGTCTGTGATTGTATACAGATTTCTCCTGGTTCTACTCTTCTCACTCAGCATCAATTTATATAAGCCTCTCCAGGTAAATATGAAGTCCATATGCTCCTCATTTCTTATAGCACAATAGTATTCCATTACATGCATATACCACAACTTGTTCAGCCATCCCCCAATTGATGGGCACCCCTTAATTTTCAATTCTTTGCAACCACAAAAAGAGCTGCTCTAAGTATTTTTGCACATATGGGTCTTCCTCCCACATCTATGTTCTCTTTGGGTTATAACCCTAGAAGTGGTATTGCTGGGTCAAATGGTATTAAATTATTTATAGCCCTTTGAGCATAATTCCAGATTGCTCTCCAGAATGGTTAGATCAGTTCACAACTCCACCAGCAATGCATTAGTGTTCCAATTTGCCCACATCCTCTCCAGCATTTGTCATTTTCCTGTTTTGTCATCTTAGCCAATCTGACTGGAGAGATGTGGTACCTCAGAGTTGTTTTGATTGCATTTCTCTAATCAATAATGATGTAGAGCATTTCTTCATATGCTTATAGATATCTTTAATTTCTTTCTCTGAAAACTGTCTGTTCATATCCCTTGACCATTTATTAATGGGGGAGTGACTTATATTCAAGATTTGCCTCTTCTGATCCAAAACAATTCCAAAGGACTCATGATAAAAAAGATCCTGTGTCCCTCTGGAGAGACAACTGATGAATTCTTAGTACAAATTGAAGTGTATATATATATGTATATATATATATATATATATATATATATATATATGTATGTATATATATATATATATATAAAATTCCTTTTTTGTTGATTTTTTATTTATATAGCTAAAATAGAAATATGTTATTTATGACTTTATGTACATAATTAACATTATATTGTTTGCTATCTCAGTGGATATGGGAGGGGTAGGAGGAAGGGAGAGAATCTGGAACTCAAAATTTAAAGAAGAAGAGGATGTTAAAAAAGATAATTTTGCAAAAGTGAAAAAAATGCTTAAGAAGACCTCTTCCATGGAAACTTTAACATCTATCAACTGTGCCTTTGCACTTGTAAATGTCACATCTGTATACTAAAGTATGCAGCAGGCAATGTAAATCTGTGGAATTTAGAATGGACTATTTGACAATTGATTAGATTCTTGGATGAAATTAGTTAGCAGTTTCTCCTCTCCCCTAATTTTTTTTAACTTCTCCACATATATTCCTTATTACAAAACAAAATCCACTAACTGCACCAACTTTAAGCACTGATTTTGGGAAGTTTGCCAGACCAGATGGTTAGAAAAGCTTAATATCATTGATTTATTTCTTACCCTTTACAAAATAACATCAGAGACAATGGACCTTATCGGAACAAATGAGAATAAATAACAAAATATGAACTCAGTTGAGAATTAACTACCAATGTCACTGGATTTTATGACATGATTACTTTTCTATCTTTTAGTAGTGGAGTTAGAGCCAAGAGGTGGAGTTCACTGTTTCACTATTATCGCTTCTTTTACAGCATGCTGGCAATAAAACCAAGGGCTTTAGGATGGTAGATGCTAGGGAACACATCAAGAACTTGGAATAGTTTTATAGTATAACTAACAGACAGAGAAGAGAAGAGAAGAGAAGAGAAGAGAAGAGAAGAGAAGAGAAGAGAAGAGAAGAGAAGAGAAGAGAAGAGAAGAGAAGAGAAGAGAAGAGAGAAGAGGAAAGGAGCAGAAGGAGAGAGAGAGAGAGAGAGAAATGAAGGAAGGAACAAATGAAGGAAAGAATGGAAAATGAAGGAAGGAAAGAGGGAAGGAAGGGAGTGATATTCAGTTTTATTACAAAAAGAAAATATTTGATAGTTATCTTCAAATATTTGAAGTTATGACATGTGTAAGTGGAATGAGACTTGTTTTGCTTGATCACAGAAGGTTATAAAGGGAGTTAAATGAATGGAAACGGCATAGAGGCAGATAGACAGACAGACAGACAGACAGACAGACAGACAGACAGATAGATAGATAGATAGATAGATAGATAGATAGATAGATAGATAGATAGATATCTAGCTGCATTAAAAAAAAACCCTTCCTAACCATTAGAGATGTCTCAATTGTACAACTCGGGTATTGGATTAGATAACCTAGAAAGTCCCTTCTACTTCTAAATCTATGAAAAATAAGCTTAAATATTTCCCACAAATGTAATTCTTCCATCAAAGCCTGGATTACTACTTGGAGAGATGTTACAGAGAGAATTCCTGATCAGGTTTGGCTTGAATTATATGACTTCTAAGAACCACCCCTTACCCCCAATCTCTGATTCTGTGACTAAGGAGAACTGTTAGGAGGCTTGAGGTTGAGTCACAAGATACTAGGATTTTTTCAGAAATTCACAGAATCACTGATCACTAGCAGTAAGAGCTTGGTTCAAGCTCTCACTTCTAAGAAGTGAGCCAAAGATCAAATGTTCACATCAGGTCATAAAGCCAGTCCTTTTTAAAGTTTGTACTAAAACCCAGTGAGAAGGAAAAGGCAAAGCACTTTAGTTTCTTTGCCAGGAAAACCTCAAATGGGATCATGAAGAATCAGACTGAAAAAAAATAATTAAACAAGTACACCAGAACCCAGACCTCTAGGTTCCCAGGTCAGCATATGAGTTTGTGTCTTGCGCCTGAGTTTTTGGAAATAGCTTATATTGCCTAGAGCGGACAAAATAGTTGTGTCTAAAAAAGAGAAACTCCCAACAACTACTACAAAAAACTCGTCTGTCTTTTTTAACAAAAGGGAGGTTGAAAATAAGAAATGATAGGCTTAAGTATTCATTTCCATCATTTCCCTGCAATTTATGGGAAATGCTATATATAAGTCATTGATCACAGTTCAGCATATCTTCTTTATCCCTCAATATGACAGTGGAATCATGCCCTGACATCAGAAGATCAAGAATCAATAGTATAAGGCATAGTCTTTGTAGGCTATGTTATTCCTTCAGGCCATGAGCAGGGATGGATGCCTGCAGTGGATCTGCTGACAGCAGCAGTCATGAAATATCACAATGACCAAAAAATAAAGAATTTATTAAATACAAAATCAGTATGTGGTTGAGGTCACAGAAACACTTAATGAAGACCCTTCATTTGGAGGAATGACTTTTTTAAAAAGGATCTTGAATATATGAAAAGGAATATTTTCATACACAGTAGAACAAAAGGCTATGAAGCCATGAGTATATTACACACCACTTATGTTTTTTACTCCTTACTTTCAAAAAGGTCTTGCTTGTCTAAACTGTGTTTTAAAATTTCTTCTGTTCTGTTCTATGACTTTTCAAAAATGTTACAATGGTCACTTTTTTTATTTGCATCACTATTACTAACCTTCCCTTTTAATCACTCCCTACATAGCTAAGAAAAAGGAAGGAGAGAACCCCATTTGCAATAAGTAACACTAGTCAAGGAAAATGGATCCATACTTTAGCCCCATGCACAAAAGTATGTCTCTGTACCTTGAGTTCATCACATTTCTGTCAGGTGGTGGGTAACATGCTTCACTGGATTTCCTCTGGAGACATGATCAGTCACTGATTCTGTAATTCCATTTCAAAACATCTTTTGAGGTTTCTGTTTAGTTATGATTCTCTATTGATGGAGAGAATGATATTGCATGACTATGTGAGGTAGATGTGAGTCAAGAGTTGGGGTGAGAGGTGAGTTGGAGTTGGAGTTGGAGAGGAGAAAGGAGATAGATTCTTTATCAGTGTTTCAAAACAGAGGTTTCATGGGAATTCCCACTCTCTTTGGGGACAGACTCCTGGAGAAAGAGAGATACGACTTTAGGAAGTGGCAAACATTTAGATGAACTAGCACTCTCAATTTGTCCCTGATGTCCAGTTTGCTTTGGGTGACTTTTAGAATTTCAGGATAGGGGCGGCTAGGTGGCACAGTAAGAGTGCCAGCCTCGGAGTTGGGATGACCCGAGATCGAATCCAGCCTCAGAAAATGAGCACCCACACATAAATAATGACTAGCCGTATAACCTTGAGCAAGTTACTTAACCCCAATTGCTTTAAAAAAAAAAAAAAAGAATTTCAGGAGAATTATCCTTTCATGGACAGGGACCAACTGGGGAAATTTCTAGATTCTTTAAACTAAGTATCTAGACAAAATTTGCATGGACTTCTTATCTAGGTCCAATTGCTTTTGAGTAAGGACCCAAAATAATATTTTCTGGACACCTAGAGAAAAGTTAATGTATTCTGTTTAGCTAAGAATGTGTAAGAATTTAGTCTAGACCCTGGATGAATTGCTTTTGTGATGGGGGAGGCCATTTAGAACATCAAGATGTTCATTTGTTGAATGATAAGCAGTAGTTTTTGGTCAAATTTGTGTGAAATTAGGATTTAGGACTTGAGGTGGATTGACACTCTTTCCCTCACCCTCAGGTGAAAAGCCATATGTCCCAGATGGAAGCTCTTCCATGATTCACTCAGTTCATGATATCAGCTTTCTCTCTCCCTCCCTCCATCTATCTATCTATCAATCTATCTATCTATCTATCTATCTATCTATCTATCTATCTATCCATCTATCTATCTATCTCTACACATATAAATACACACAAGTGTGTGTTTGTGTGTGTGTGTCTGTGTCTGTTCCACTTTATAGATGAGGGTACTATGTCAGCTAGGTAGCAGTGTAAAAGTCACTCCACTAGGTAGCCAAAGAAAAAAATAACTCCAAAAGGCTGAATGTGAATGAGAGCAGGTAGAAGTTATTAAAAGTAAATTATGTTTATCTCACAATCTTGTGTATGAATGGTCTTGGGCATGGCAATAACAAGGTAAAATGGCTAATAGTGGAGTCTTACTATGGACTAGACTGGAATTTGAATCCTAGCTTTGCTATTCAGTTGGGCAAGTCCATCATCCTTTCTGGGATTCACAGCATAACTTGAAGGGTATTAACTATAGAATCAGAAGACCTGGATTCAAATATAAGCTTTTATCAAAACTATCTTCCTCAATGTCAGATTTCTGATCTTTAAAATGAAGGGGTTGGACTATATGACCCCTAAGACCCTTCCTAATTATAACCTTGTGATGGTACAAGCCTTTTACCTAAATATTTGCATAGGCATTGTGGTAGTTTGTGTGTGTGTGTGTGTGTGTGTGTGTGTGTGTGTGTGTGTGTGTGTGTGCCCCCTCTTTGGATGATAATTTCCAACCCATCTAAGAGCTAGTCAAATAGCAGCTCTGTCTATACTTTGGTTAATACGAGCTGCACTGTGCTCTGTGTCCCTAGCAATGTCACATTTCACAGCCTTGCATCATATCCTTGGAATATAGCCAGGTAGAGAAGAAACAGCTGGGAAAGGATGGTGGGAAAATCTCTAAGGCTTTTTCAGATTTTCCAATAATTCCCTTTGATAAACAAACTTCAGGGGCTTGTGGGCAATTTTAAGGACAACATGAGATGAGAGAACTAGAAGAAATAAGAAATGCTAAAATCCGGGTGATGTGAATGCCTTGAAGAATGGCATTTAAACTGAATATTTATTTAACATTAGGCTAATGTGACAACATGCATATTTATATAACTCAAAAGAGATATTTTGATAGAACAATAAAGAACATAAAATCTCTCAAAAGCTGAGCTATATTTCAGCGATTAAAGCATATGTAAGAAGAATAAAGAAAATCAAAACACTTGGAATTGCCCAATGCCACCAACTCACTTTCTTTTAGCTTGTCACGGTTCTTGATAATTTCTAACCGGAACATGACAACTAGAAGTTTGTAAGAATTTAACCAATCCTTTGACTGCCCTTGATCGTCCTTACCATGTGTACCCAGAAGTCTGGTCAGTATGTCTGCTTTAGAGAATCAATACATTTTTTTTAATCTTCTTCTCTTGACATCCTTTGAAATATAGTCTTTAATTCATTTCAGACTTATTTGTGTGAGCCATAAAGTTGTAGAACACAGTGTCAAAATGGAAAGAAAGCTGGATTTGGAGTGAGGAAAGACCTAAAGTCAGTTCTGGACTCTGACACTTAATGTTGGTGAAAACTTACTTCATTTCTGAGATCATCAATTTCTTCATCTGTAAAATGAGCGCAATCACTTAAAAAAAACTTTTAGTGATGTGTTTGTTTTATATAACAGTCACCTCCAGATTACGTCCATAATACACTCACCTTATCCCCACCATGGAGCCCTCTTTTGCAAGAGAAGAAAATTTGGAGTTAAGCAAAACTACCCAAATAGTGACTATGTCTGACGATGAATGCAATATGAAAAATGAAGGCTGATTTCATTGTCTGTACACTAGGGATAACTTTATGGAAGATAATTACCTGCAGTTTGTCTTTTTTTTTTCTTTTTCAAGGGGCAATTGGGGTTGACTTGCAAAGGTCACATGGCTAGGTTTTGTTCTAAGTGTCCAAAGCCACATTTGAACTCAGGTCTTCTTGACTCCAGGGCCAGTGCTCTATTCACTGTGTCACCTAGCTGCCCCAAGTTTGCCTTTCTTTTAGAGGATCAAAGGAGGGGTGCACAGTCAAAGGTTTCTATCCTGAGTAAGTATGAGAATAAATACTGGTGACATTAACAGAATATCAAATTGGAAAGAAAGGGTTTTTGTTTGAGTTGAGATTGAACTGAGATGAAAAGTCAGTTTGGGGCATTTTGACGTTAAGAAATCCCTAGAAGCTGTCAAGCAGTCACTTGGAAATTTGGGAATGGAATTTAGATCAGGACTAGATGTAGAAATTTAGACAGATGTCTAAAGGTTAAAAATTAAAGCCACAGAAGTGAAGGAATTGACAAAGTGCAGAGAGTTATTGTTATTTTTGTTGTTGTTTGTGCTTCATTCTGGAAGAGGACTATGGCAAAGGGAAGGTAATCTCATGACTGGCAAGTGAATTGGATTTAAGCGAGGCAAGGTTGTGCAAAGTCACCAACCTCACTTTCTCTTCAAGAGCCATCTGGGTTCAGTGACAAGATATAGAACAAGACAACTTGAGATGGCCCTGGATGCAGTGGGAGATGTTGGCCTTTTTAAGCTAGGTCTTTCCCAGGTTTCAGTTTGTCGGAGGCAACACCCATTCGGTAGATAAGGCTATGTCAGAAATGAGGCAAAGAATCAACCCTTTCACCTAATAATAATAAAAAAAAAAATCGGCAGAGCCAAGATGGCAGAGTAGAAACAGATCATCCAAGCCACTCTGCCCCCAGATTCCCCCCCCAACTTTAAGTGACTTGCCC
>WOXC01002562.1:0-87606 GCA_011680675.1 Gymnobelideus leadbeateri
GCTCCCCAAGGACATCTGGATGACCACCTAGGAGATCTGACTGTCCAGCAAGGACATCAGGCTGCTTCCCAGAGACATCTGGATCTCTCCCTGCAAGATCTGGTTGATCTCTTTTGACAAGTAGATTTGAAGATTTGACAAAAGACACCACATCCCAAAATACTCAACTCAACTGTTTAGATGACCTTATTGGTTGTGCAAAACGATGAATTCTTAGATCATTTGAGAAATAGGGATACTTTAAAGTAAGAGCATCTATAATAAAATCCTCCAACTTCCTTGTGTTCAATTATAAAACATAACATGCTTATAGGGCTTACTCAGTTACAGACCCTGTGCTAAGAATTTTATAACTATGATTTGACAGAAACACTAGATGCCAGTCTGCCTCACTGAATAGTCTAGATGGCTCCTTGGTTGTACTAAAAGAAGGATTCTCAAATCACTGGAGAAACAGTGATCACCTTCACCATCATGTAACAGTCACCATAATATAATCAATCTTCCTAGTCAGTAATACTCAACAGCTAACACTCAGATTAAGGCTTACTCTTTGCCAGCTCCTGCACTAAGCACTTTACAATGATGATCTCATTTGATTCCCACCCTTGGAAGTAAAAGCAAATCTTGTCCTCCTTTTATAGACAAGGAAACTGAGGCAAGCAGAGGGTAAGTGACTTGTCCAGGGTCACAGAATAACTGTACACACTCATTTTTGAAGTGACTTCTTGCTGATTTCAGTTCCAGAACTCTAACCACTGTACTACCAATCCCCCTTTTAAGTGGGAAGTGTAGTGTATGGGTGATTAGACATTTCCAAGGCCAAGCTGAGTGGTGGGAGAGGATTTTGATTTGGTTTTTCCTTGTTTGCTTTCTGTTCTATAGGATCAGAATTTATTTCAGGGTTAGGCTGGGTTTTCAACAAAGACAAAAAAACCCAAAGGTTACCACACTCAGGGGCCCCAGGCAACTCTCTTAAAAAAAAATACATATATATATATATGTATGTATTTTAACCATTTAGTTTCAAAAATTTGAATTCCAGCTTCATTCCCTTCCTTGCTTGTTGCCACCCTTACTGGGAAGACAAGCAATTCAATATAGGTTGTATATGTGTAGTTAATGCAAAACATTACCATAGTAGCTATATTGTAAAAGACTGATTATATTTCCCTCCCTCCTATCCCACCTCCCACTTGTTCTATTCTCTACTTTGGTCCTGTCCCTTTTCAAAAGTGAGTGCTTCCCACTTCCCTCCTCCCCCAGCTTGCCCTCCCTTCTATTATCCCCCCTTTCATCCCCTGCCCCTCTACTCTCCTGTATGGTGAGATACCCTATTTAGTGTGTATGTCATTCCCTCCCTGAGCCAAATTCAATGAGAGTAAGGTTGACCCATTCCCTTTTGCCTTCCTATTCTTCCCCTCCATTGTAACTATTTTCCCTTTTTTCTTCTATAGGGGATAGTTTACCCCATTCGGTGTCTCCCCATCTCTCATTATATTCTTCTCTCACCTCTCAATTTCACCTTTTAAGTATGATCCCTTCCTATTAAATTGGTTCTGTTCTCTCTATGTATACCTGTAAACATATATACACACATTCACATATGTATTCAAAAGCCCATATACCCTCCAATATGTGTGTGTGTGTGTGTGTGTGTGTGTGTGTGTGTGTGTGTGTGTGTGTGTTTGTGTTTGTTTCTATTCCCTTCAACTATTTTCATACTGAGAAATGTTTCATCAGTTGCAATTATTGTTTTTCCATGTAGGAATGTAAATAGTTCAACTTTGATACTTGAAAGTCCTCTATTCCACTAAATGACCATATTTTCTCCTGAAACAAGATACTCAGTTTTGCTGGGTAAGTGTTTCTTGGTTTTAATCCCAGCTCCTTTAACCTCCAGAATATCATATTCCAGGCCCTTTGATCCCTCAGTGTAGAAGCTGCCAGGTCCTGTGCTATTCTGATTGTGTTTCCACAATATTGAAATTGTTTCTTCCTGGCTGCTTGTAGTATTTTCTCCTTGATCTGGGGATTCTGGAACCTGGCTATAATATTCCTGGCAGTTTTCTTTTTGGGATCTTTTTCAGGAGGTGATCTGTGGATTCTTTCAACCTCTATTTTGCCCTCTGGATCTAAAACATCAGGCAATTTTCCTTGAGAATTTCTTGAAGGATGATTTCTAGATTCTTTCTTTGATCATGGCTTTCAGGTAGTCCAATAATTTTTAAATTATATCTCCTGTATCTATTTTCCAGGTCAATGTTTTTCCCCATGAGATATTTCACATTGCCTTCTATTCTTTCATTTGTTTGTATCTGCTAAACAGCATCTTGATTTCTCATAAAGTCACTAGCTTCCATTTGCTCCAGTCTAATTCTGAAGGAATGATTCTCCTCAGCAAGCTTTTGAGATTCTTTTTCCATCTGGCAAATTTGGCTTTTTAAGGCATTCTTCTCCTCATTGCCTTTTTGAGCCTCTTTTGCCATTTGAGTTAATCTATTTTTTAAGGTGTTATTTTCCTCAGTCAGTCTGTTGACTCTCATTTCATACTTTTCTTGCATCTTTCTCATTTCTCTTCCCAATTTTTCCCCCACTTCTCTTATCTGCTTCTTAAGGCCCTCTATGGCCTGTTACCAGCTTGTATTCTCATCTGGGGCTTTTAGTGCAGGAGTTCTGACCTTGCAGACTTCCTCCTGTTCCATGCTTTGAACCTCTTTGCCCCCAAAATAGGAGTCTAATGGTGAATTTTTCTTTTTTTTTTTGTTTCCTTTGCCTAGGCATGTTGCCACTCAATCACTTGACTTTTGGGCTTGTTTCCACAGTAGAACTCTGCCACCAGCCAGGGGAGCTTCTTTCTCAAATGCTGGGGTTTGCTCAACTTACAGATGTATTAGTTGGGTGGCCTCTGTGAAGCATCCACACACTCTGGCAAGCTGGTCACACACCCCAAGACCTCCACCCCAGACCACAATCCAGATCCAAGAAGGGTAAAGCAAGAGTGTTTACCACCCAGACTGATTGCCTGGTCCCCCTACAGTCTGCAGGCCAGGAGCTGAAGCTGCAATATGGCAAAGTGACCCAAGGTGCATCTGCTCCTCAGTGGCTTCTTGCCCCCAGGGGAAAGAGGCCACATGCTCTCCTAACCATTCCCAAAGTCCATAGGGCACTGACCTCTCACTTTGTCCTAGGCATCTATGTGTTAATAATTCTGGAAACTGTACAGCTGCTGGTGTTCTGTGGTCCCTCCAGCTGGCTGCTGCTCTGGCTGCCCTCAGGCTCAAACCTCCCACTCAGGGGGGCCTGGGCTTGGCTCCCAGAGTGCTGTGCTGGCCACTCCCTGCCGGTCTGCTGGGCTTTCCTCAGCAGGAGATTAGCTTCTCTGTGTTATTTTGTGGGTTCTGGATCTCCAGAGGTCGTTTAGAGTCTGCCTTTTACATAATTTTGAAGTGGTGTGGGCTGGAGCTCCTGGGAAGTTCAGTTTCTACTCCTCCATCTTCACTCTGCCTCCTCCTGCTTTTATATTAGTTACTCTGATCAATACAATGATTCACAACATTTACAAAGCACTCTGGATAAAAAATGCTGCCCACTTCCAGAGAAAGAGCACTGATAGACACTGAAGGCAAATTTAGGCATACTTTCAAAAAATTTTTTTTCTTGGATTTTTAAAAATTGGATTAATATGGAAATATGTTTTGCATGAATTCACATGTCTAATTATTATCATTACTTCTCAATAAGCAGGGGAGGAGCTGGAAGGAATTTGCAACTCAAAATTTTTAAAAGGACTTTTAAAAGATAAATAATAATCCCCTATTTCCCAAATGCCTTTGCTTTAGAGTCTAATCTAGGCCTCTCCTATCCAACAGAAATCCTTAATATCCACCAAACTCTTTGGAATAAAATCCTCCCTTTTAGCTAGCACCCCTAGGATTCATGTTTTTGGAATGGACTTCCTGGTCCCCTGGTTTGGGGTGCCTTAGGTGCCTTACTTTTGTTCGATTTTAATCTATTCAAGACAGACTTAAGCTACTTGAAGGTTTTTTTGCCCAATAATTACCAAATGGCTCTTCCCCAGTTTTCCAACTATAAGTCTCCCACATTTTTCCAGGTAGATGAGTGGGTTAGTAAGAGGATATCAAAGGATATGGACAAAGATTTTGTCAAAGAATTGTGAACATTACCATTCATGAAAAGCATGCTTCAAACTTATAATAAAAAACTGAAATGAAAGTAACCCTGAGGTTTCCCCTCATACCAAGTAAATTGGCAAAAATAACTAAATAATTGGCAACAGCCAATGTTAGAAAGAGAAAGGAAGCACACTAGTTCATTGTTGGTAGAGTGGTGAATTAATACAATTATTTCAGAAAGCAATTGGGAATTATGTAAATAAAGTGACTAAAATATCCATACACTTTGACCCAGTAATTCCAGTACCAGGCTCACACCCCAAGGCAACCATTGATAAGATGAAAGTCTCCAGGTACACCAAAATACTGATAGCCCTTTTTGTAGACACAAAGAATTAAAAGCAGAGTAAATGCCCATTGGTCAGGAAAAGGCCAAAGAGACTGTCATACTGAATGTAACCAAATATTGCTGGGCTGGAAGAAATAATGATTCTGATGAATACAGGGTAGCTGTTGGGGGCGGGGATAGACTTTGCTTTTGCTGTGCTAATTTCCATATAAGGTGTTATTGGGCCATAGTTGGGGCGAGGGCGTGGTTTAATGTATATAAGATGCTGTACTCGGAAGCATCTCTCTCTCGGGATGTGACCAGCTGTGAATAAACAACCCCTGAAACCTCGGGTGCTCTGTCTGGGTTAATTCCTCTTCGGAGGCCAGTGACGACCGAAGGCTCGCCATGGGGATAGGTGAGTAGAGAGGACGGGGATATAATAGTTACAGATCAACCCGCCGCCGGTGCCATAGATAAGGCCCCCGGCAAGTGGTGCCCAAACGTGGGGACTGAGATCTGTAGGGACCGTCTGAGTCCGCTGGACGGACTCCCCCCAGACAGCCTCATCTCATAAGAAGGACGAGATGGGAGGATTGAATAGCATACCTGAATTTCGACCCGAGGAGAAGGGGGTTGTAGCCGCCCAGCTGTATAAGCTGTGCGCTAAGAGGGGGTATAAAATCCCCCTAAAAACCTGCCGAGCATTCATAGAAGGGTCGGGTGAAGAGGAGGAAAGTCAAGGTGTGGGGCCACAAGAGGAGGATGAAGGGGAGGATGGGGGGGAGGATGAGGGCCCCCCTCCCGTGTACCCCTGGGAAGAGTTAAGGAGGGCTAGAGGGGAAAGCCGAGAAAAAGATGGCGGAGACACGACACTTCCGCGTTCTTCACGGAACATGAACCGGAAGGACGGTGGTGCAGATGCGCCTGAGGTGTCGAGTGAGTTCAGGCAGGAAGAGAAAGAGGAACGGGGTGGAGCTCCTCTGAGTGAGCCTAGGCAGGAAGAAATAGAAGAATGGGAGTGGCCCAGACAAGAAGAGAAAAGGAAGTGGGACGGGGCTCCTCCGCGTCGTCCGGAGGCTAGCCATTCCCCCAGACGAGACCACACCTGCCGCGCCGCCCCCAGGCAGTTTAGCAACCCTCAAAAAAGAGGAAGGAAGAACAGGGCCAGGGCCCCCAAGCCTACTCGCGGCCAGCGCCGCCCAGGCCCTTGAGCAAGGAGAGATGGTAGATTGGGATGACTGGGGAATATATCCGCTGATCGCCGACCCCCTTACGGGGCAGCGGCAGTACACCCCAGTGCCATTTAAAATGCTGAAGGAGCTGAAGGAAGCCGTGACCAAGTATGGCTCCAGCTCCCCTTATGTAAAAAGATTGCTGAAAAACATAATAGCCACCAATCCTTGGACTCCGTCAGACTTTGACGAAGTCTGTTCTGCTTGTTTTGACCCCGCCGGCTATATGGCTTTCAAAGCCCAGGCTCGCCGAGAGGCCTTACAGTTCGCAAGAACTAAAGGATATGGCCCAGTTGAGCAGGTGGTGGATCTCCTGTGTGGCACTGGGATAAATGCTGACCCAAGAGTGCAGGCACAGTACGGCCAGGTAGAACTGGAAGCAGTAGAGGAAGTGCACCTGAGAGCATGGGATAAGGTGGGAACTATGAAAGGAGGGAAGGCTCCGGCTAAGCTAATTGGGCTAAAACAGCGAGCCAATCAAGACCCATTAAGTTTCGTTAATGAAGTTAAGGAGACTGTGACACGCGTTATGGGTGATGTGCCTGGCTCTGACCTACTCACAAAACAAATTGTGAGGGAGGGACTCCGACCTCGCTCCGCTGCCGCTATAGCCGTGTTACCTAATGATGCCTCCCTGGAAGAGATTATAGACAAACTAATGGACTTACCAGGAGAGGACTCCGTGCAAGCCCTTGTGGCGGCCATGGAAAGCAGAGAGAATTCACTGGTGGCCGCCCTAGAGAAAATGAGCATGGGAGCCAGCAGGAAATCAGCTTGCTTCAAGTGCGGCAAAACTGGCCATTTCAAAACGCAGTGTAGAGCACCTGCTCAGACCCCTCGGTGCTACTGCTGCGGCAAGCAGGGACACATAGCTAAATTTTGCAGAAACAAGGGGAAGCAGGGAAACGGCCGGAGGGGGGGCCCAGCTGCGAGGCACCCCCACGGTCCATCAGCGGCAAACATACACCAGTGAGGGCCTGGGCAGTAGAAGGACAGGGACAGGTCACCTACCAGATGGCCCCGTGGGAGACCATGGCTGTTCCATCTCTAACACAGACTTGTCCGGCCTTAATCACAGGCCCTGAGGGCTACACTGAATTTATAACCCATACTCAAATTGTGGAAGACCCTGAATCACCCATTGTTTTGACTAACCCTCACCCCTACTCCATAATGATAAATAAGAACCAAGTAATTGGGAAAGCCATCCCATTGCAAGGCTCCCCATTTATTCATTCAGGGAGAGCCCAGACCATAAACTGGGTACAACCAGTGACCTCCGACTGGCCTACTCTGATTGTGTTGGTCGAAGGGAGCTCAGTAGAGGGAATCATGGATACTGGGGCGGATTGCTCCGTGATAAATGGAGGCCAGTGGAAGCCTGAATGGCCACTGTCGGCGGGAGGGCAGCCAGTAATGGGGGTAGGAGGGAGACAGACTGCCCCTAAGGCAGCAAGGGCCCTGAAGTGGGCCGTGAAAGGCAAGACAGGACTGCTTAAACCTCTCTTCCTACCAGGGCTCCCATACGCCCTCTGGGGGTGTGATCTCCTCTCCCAATTGAATCTTTCTTTGGCCACTCCAGACAGTCTGCTGGGAAATTAGTGGGGGCCACTGCCGAAGGGAGCTTCTCCCCGCAGATCACTTGGATTGATAAGAAACCAATATGGGTAGAACAGTGGCCCCTGTCCCAAGAGAAGCTCACAGCACTTAGGATGATTGTAGATACTTTATTACTAGAGGGGAAAATAGAGAAATCTCTTAGTCCCTTTAATTCCCCAGTATTTGTCATCAAAAAGAAAAATGGAAAATGGAGGATGCTAGTTGACCTCAGAGCAGTTAACACTGCCATGTTACCAATGGGAGCCCTCCAACCTGGACTACCCACGCCGGCAGCCATCCCAAGGAATTGGGAGATAATAGTGATTGATATTAAGGATTGTTTTTACAGTATCCCTCTTCACCCAAATGATAAAGAGAAGTTTGCCTTTTCTGTTCCCAGCGTTAACTTCCAGGCACCTTCCGAGAGATATCAGTTTAGGGTTTTGCCCCAGGGAATGGCAAATAACCCAACCTTGTGTCAGTTATATGTGGCAGAGTTGTTAAGGCCAGCTAGGGAAAAATATAACAGTCTTATATATTGATCGCTGCACCACAGTTGCAGCTGGCAGAGAGTTGTTTGGCCCTAATAACTGAGTTGTTGCAAGGTAAAGGATTGCTGCTAGCCCCTGAGAAGGTGCAAAAGTCATATCCTTATGAATATTTAGGTCAAAAGGTTCTTCCCGAACAGGTTGTTAAAGATATTCCTGGCATTGATAAGTCCCAATATAGGACATTGAATGATTTTCAAAGGTTGGTGGGAGCAATTCAGTGGATTCGCTCGGCAATCCCTATACCACAGTCACTTATGCAGCCATTATATGAGATTCTAAAAGGGGCGTCACAGTTGACCTCCCCTAGGACATGGACCCCCAAGGCAGAACAGGCGTTGGAACAGATTTTGCAAAAAGCCTCTGTTTTGAGTCGCCAAGCCCCAGATGAACCTATATATTTTCAAATATTAAGAGATACAGGGCGATTTTGGGGATGCCTCTTTCAAAGACATGGATGTTTAGAATGGTTATATCCAAAAATTCCAAAAAAGATTATACAAGATAAATGGGAGACCCTAGCTTGGTTTTGTTTGCAAGCCTCTGAGTGCTGTCAACGCGCATTTGGGCGCAAACCTTTTCTTAACTTAGATCTATCAGGAGAGCTCAGTCATACACTTGCAGAACATTCCCTGCTGTGGGCCACGGTGTTGACTAGTATGAATATTGCGAAAGTCACACCTCCCCCAGTGGTCCGGATGTATAGTGAATTCATTCTCAAACGCCACACGCCTGTAGTGGTATCCAATCCAGTGGCCAGACCAAATATATTTACAGATGCCACTAAGAATGGCCGTGCTGTAGTTCACAACCCGTCACAACCAGCCACGTGGGTATTTGATACCCCATATACCTCCACCCAGAAGAATGAGTTATTTGCCATTTTTAAAGCTGTAGAGTTGTTTGATACTATACCCATAAATTTAATTACAGATAGTATGTATTGTGCACTATTGCTTCCCCGCTTGGAACATGCCTATGTGTCTCCAGGATCCATCATAGCCGATCTTTTATTACCACTTCAACATAGAATAAAGGGTAGGAGACATTCCATTTATGTCCTACATGTGCGGTCCCATATATCTATCTCGGGACCTATTTTTCAAGGCAATGATAAAGCCGATAGTGCCCTATATATAGCCCACCAAGATCCTGATCCGGCCTGGCAGGCACACGGTAAGTATCATATTTCAGCTAGATCCCTCAGACGCCTCTATGGCATTCCTAAGATAGAAGCACGATCCATTGTACGCTCATGCACCGCTTGCGCACCCTTCTGGCCGCGCCCCCAGCCAGAGGGCATCAATCCCAGGGGCGACTTGCCTAATGCCCTCTGGCAAATGGATGTCACACATTTAGGACAGAAACATATACATGTATCAGTAGATACCTTTTCTTCCTTTACCTTTGCCACTTTGCAACCCGGCGAGACTGTAAGACATGTAATATCACATTTGTACACTCAAATGGCCACCTTAGGTGTGCCAGAAGCCCTAAAGACTGATAATGGGCCGGCATATACCTCTAGGGCCTTTACAGAATTCTGCCTAGAATTTTCTATCAATCATACTACGGGTATCCCCTATAACCCCACAGGCCAAGCCATGGTGGAGCGAGCAAATCACAACCTGAAAACAACCCTCTATAAACAAAAAGGGGGAGTATGCAGGGGAATAACCCAAAAAGAATTGGCACAAGCTGTCTTCACCATGAACTTTCTCCAATTTAGAGATGATGGCACCTCGGCCGCACAGAGATTTTTTGGAAAAACTGTGACCAAACACATAGAGTTGCCACCCCCCACAAGGGCCCTACCAGGAACTAAGATAATGTGGAGGGATGAAGAAGGAAAGTGGCATGGGCTGGTCACAGTGGTTGCAAGGAGACCAGGCCATTTATCCTTTTATCCAAATGAGAATTCTAGTCTCCCCGAAAAATGGATACCTGTACATAGAGCTAGAGATCTTGAATGAACCCAACCCGATTATCGGGATGAGGAGTTCCCTCTCTTTTCCTTTGCAGGGATATGGCCCACCATCCTGGGAATCCTGATGTGTGGAATGGCGATAGAACACCCCACCCCCGGACTCGCGACTCCTCGATGGGGGCCTCTTGGGGCGGGTTGGGTGCCTCTCTGGGTCTCCTCTTATTACTTATTGGGCTTTTATTTTGGTGCATATGCCGTGCATCCACCTGGCATAAGGGCTATATGTTACTTACCCAACAAGCCATCTTTGCTATAAGAGAAGGACAAGATCCTTCAGTTTGGCTCGCCGCCATGGAAGACATGTAACACCTTGGGGTAAGACGGGGCAAGCCCCACGATGGGCAACTTCTCCCACCCAGCCACCTAAGACAGGGCCCGAAGGTGTTGGGTCCCTAGGACGGGTAAGGTTTCAGGGATTGAGGAGACGACCCAAGCCAGGGCACCCCGCTCCCGGCGAAGCCATAAGCTTAGATGATGCGTAATGCTTAGCAAGGCTGCACCGGGCGCCACAGCCCTGATAAAACAAAAAGGGGGAGATGTTGGGGGCGGGGATAGACTTTGCTTTTGCTGTGCTAATTTCCATATAAGGTGTTATTGGGCCATAGTTGGGGCGAGGGCGTGGTTTAATGTATATAAGATGCTGTACGAGGAAGCATCTCTCTCTCGGGATGTGACCAGCCGTGAATAAACAACCCCTGAAACCTCGGGTGCTCTGTCTGGGTTAATTCCTCTTCGGAGGCCGGTGACGACCGAAAGCTCGACATGGGGATAGGTGAGTAGAGAGGACGGGGATATAATAGTTACAGATCAACCCGCCGCCGGTGCCATAGATAAGGCCCCCGGCAGGTAGCATTTAAAGTTTTATATGCAGAGTGAAGTAAGCAGAGCTAATAAAACAGTATGTACAGTAGATACAACAATGTAAACAGAGGGGGCAATTATAAAGCAAACATAAGTGAAAGAATCTTTCTCTGTCTCTCTGTCCCTCCTTCCCTGTCTCTCCCTATCTCTCTTTGTCTCTCTGTCTCTCTCTTTCTCTCTGTCCCTCCTTCCCCCTCTTCTCTCTCCCTCTTTTAAAATTTCTTATTTCCAAAGGCCCTTTGGGAGGGGGAAGGTGAAGGATGCCGGGAGAAATTCTGATGAAATCCAAATTCTGAAAAAATCCACTATCATTGAAATTTACTTTTTTTTAAAAAGCAGATCATATTAGACTCTGGAAAGAGGGTCTGGGTAGAGGCAGCATGTCAGTGGATACAGAGCTGTCCTCAAAGCCAGAAAAGCCTATGTTCAAGTCCCAAGGTTGACATAGACTGCAGTGACCCTGGGCAAGTCATTCCATCTCATAATGCTCTGGAAAACTTTCTAAGACTGTAAGATGCAGAGGTGCTGACCTGCCTAAGCAGAGGGAATTTCCTCACATGGGAGTTCCTTATAATGATTATCGTACAGATCCAGTTCCTATCACTATCAGACTAAGTCAGGTCACTTCTTCTGTGCCAATGTTCTCAGCTTTACCAACACTGTTCTGGGACCACAGACGATGGGAGGACAGCTGATCCTAAGCCCCACACCACAAGAACAACACAAGAATTCCACACCATGGGGAGACCTATAGTGCTAACCAAGGGAATCCCTTGCCATCTAACCCCCAGCTACATTTGAAAAAAGGGAAGACAGGGTCAGGTAGGCGTCAGTGGATAGAACACCAACCATGGAGTCAGAAGTTCAAATGGAGTTCAAATCTGGCCTCACATCCCTGACACTTACTAGCCGTGTGACATTGGACAAGTCACTTAACCCCAACAGCCTCCACAGAGAGAAAGAAAAGAAAGAATAGAAAAGAAAAAAGGAAGACTGTTCCTTCCCCTCAGAAAATTCACATTCTAATAGAAGGAAACAGCAAACAGAGAGTGAGGGCCAGGATCCTTTCCAGTAACAATGAACATACTGATGAAAATATCATTGCTCCAAAACTGAAAAGGGGGTTGGGGGAGGGGGAAAGACCCAATAGCTTTTCTATTGACCCAATGTCCTAGTCACTAAAGTCCTCACACATTGGATGAGTGTAGCAGCAAGCACCCCAATATCCCCAGGGTGGCTGCCAACACAGGTTCTTAGATCTGCTTTTCAAAAGGAAAGTAACTCAAAATGGGTCAACAAGCTTACTTTAATCAAACAAACATATATTACCTAGCTCAGGCGGAAAAGGTCAGCACCCCGAACTTCAGAGTTACAGAACTTACAGATCCAACAGACAGGCTTCCAAACTGTCCAACCATTATATCAATACCAAATCACAGTTACCAGAGAGGGAAGCATCACCAATCTGGGTTTTCAAAGCCGGGGGGCTCTC
This sequence comes from Gymnobelideus leadbeateri, assembly GCA_011680675.1. Lineage (NCBI taxonomy): Eukaryota > Metazoa > Chordata > Mammalia > Diprotodontia > Petauridae > Gymnobelideus > Gymnobelideus leadbeateri. Next base: position 12,187 of record WOXC01002562.1, read on the forward strand.
AACAACGGCTTCCCAGAGTCTCATCTGGTCAAATCACACAACACTTCTCAAAGTGAGCCCCAAAGCAAAGCCTCTCATCAGAGTTTATATAGCCTTCTCCTGGCTCAGAGAATGTAACAACCTTCTGGACCCACTGCCCAATCACAAAGTATCAAGTTGTGGGCTTTCCTGAAAAACAAGCCTCCCACCACAGGCTCCAGGTGCACTTAAGCTAGGGGCAGGGAAGATCTTTAAATTTGCATTTCCATTACATTCAGCCCCAAGATCTTTCATGCCCATAGCATACATAATTTATATTTGAATTAGCACTAAACATCTCTTAGGTCACATTTTCCAGGTACATAAGAAAATCACAATATAATCTCAAAATACAATAGTCCAAGTCTTCCACTCATGGGGCAAATGTTAACTCAGTCACTTATCAGTAAAATCAAAAAATAGTAACTCTTAAGTTAACTCAATCAGTTACATCAGTTTTCAAAGTACAAGTCTTCCACTCATGGGGCAAATGTTAACTCAATCACTTATCAGTAAAATCAAAAAACAGTCACTCTTAAGTTAACTCAATCAGTTACATCGTTTTCAAAGTACAAGTCTTCCACTCTTGGGGCAAAGTCTTGATTAGCTCAATTAGTCTCTTATCTGTAACAATATCTCAAAGTACAATTAGTCACTTATTCAGTAAAGTCTTACTAAGTATGCCCACAGCATAGACAATTTACATTTCAATTAGCACCAACCATCTCCTAAGTCATATTTTCAAGGTACATCTAAAGTTACGTTACCGAAGTGGCCACAGGGCCTTAAACACAAAATACAAAGCATTATCACATCAATTCACAAAATACAAAGCATTATCACATAAAGTTCTCTTGGGAGGAGGGGGGGGTGTCCTTCCCCTCTCACTGCTCCAGCCCCTGTTTTCCAAGTCCAGAGAGGGGGCTGGGCAACAAAACCAAAGTGGGGTCCTTGGGGTCCATGGCACTTCACCCTACCCACCAGTCACAAGTCCATCCCCCCTGGGTCCCAAACTGTAGGATGCAGCAAGGAAACACATTCAGTGCCCCAGCTTTGCCACACAGTCCTTATCTTGTCCTGTGGCTGAACTCCAAACTCCTGGGTTCCTTCTCCTCCAGCAGAAGGCAGCAACTCCAGGCTTCTCCATAGGTCTCCAGGCAGGCAGCTCACCATTCCTGCTCTCAGCTCAGTAAAGTCAGCATGCAGGCTGTTCCTCTCTCCTGCTCCATGGCTCCACAGAATCAGAGATACCACAACTGGGAAACAAACAATTATCCCAGCCCCCATACTTTCCTTTTACTCAGCAGATCCCATCCCTTGTCACCATGTTGTTGCAGCAAGCACCCCAACATCCCCAGAGTGGCTGCCAACACAGGTTCTTAGATCTGCTTTTCAAAAGGAAAGCAACTCAAAATGGGTTAACAAGCTTACTTTAATCAAACAAACATATATTACCTAGTTCAGGGGTAAAGGTCAGCACCTCAAACTTCAGAGTTACAGAACGATCAAACAGACAGGCTTCCAAACTGTCCAACCATTATATCAATACCAAATCACAGAGAGGGAAGCATCACCATCTGGGTTTTCAAAGCTGGGGGGCTCTCAATGGCTGCCCAGAGTCTCATCTGGTCAAATCACATAACACTTCTCAAAGTGAGCCCCAAAGCAAATCCTCTCATCAGAGTTTATATATCCTTCTCCTGGCTCAAAGATTGTAACAACCTCCTTGACCCACTGCCCAATCACAAAGTATCAATGTTTGGACTTTCCTGAAAAACAAGTCTCCCACCACAGGCTCCAGGTGCACTTAAGCTAGGGGCAGGGAAGATCTTTAAATTTGCATTTCCATTACATTGGGTTCCAAATGTGTGGGACTACATTCTAAGGAGAAGCTGAAGCATTCATTACCTCTGGAATTCCGTGGCATTCACAGAAAGGCAGTGCTGGTGATTAGAAGCCTCCAAGTTTCCTATTCATTCCAATCCCAGCTCCGCCACTTCTTGCTGTGTGACCTGGGACAAGCTGATTAACCTCTCTGAACCTCAGTTCCCTCCACTGTAAAATAAGTGGGTTGGTTGCCATAACCTGTAAAGAGGTGTCTTCCATCTCTAAATCCATGATTCTATGCAGCTACTTCCCTTGGTAATTGGACTGGGATGTGATAGAGACCCCTGAGAAGCAGCTGGTCTGGGGGAACAGTGAGAATCTGCACCAGCTGATACCCTTGACCACAACCTCCAAGTTAGCAGCTGGAGCCATTGTTATGGCTCCCCTAGCCTCTGCCCCATCCATCTCTTCAAGCTGCCCAAGGTGTCCAGTGGTGAGAGTAAGGAGCCACTTCTGGGAGGATGCTCCTCTAAGAGTTAGGTTGTCTGTTGTGGGGCCATCCCTGCCTCACTCCCCATTACTCCCTTTACACAAGCTGATTTTACAGCTCTCACCACTGGGTGGGGGTAAGCAGAGTAACCAACACAGCACCCCAACAAGACAAATTCCCATGGACCCCCCCACACACAGCACAAGGGCAAGGAAATCTGAGATAGTGCTTGGCACCACCATTTCTGCCCTATCTGCCAGCCATTCCTACTTCCTCCTTGACATTCACTACATCTTTCCATGCTCAGAGAAATGTGGCAGATTAGGGTACTGGAAAGATTGATTACCTGCTTTGGAGTCAGAGGACTTGACTGTTACCAACTCTTTGTGTGACCTTGGGATTGAAGCTACTTTACCTCTCCAGGCCTCAATTTCCCTTTCTGTAAAATGAAGGCTAGGAACAGAGACCCTCCCAGGTCACTTCTGGCTCTAAGCTCTGGGACCTATGACTTAGGTAGCTCCCATAGTAATGGACATCTCCAATGGTCTGTATTACAGCTGCTCTCACATCCACTGTCTTTCACCATATGCCAACAAACTACTTACTACCCAGTGCCCCAAATGCCATCCCATTCTCCAAAACTGGAGCTTGAGTTGCTGGCCTCCTTAGCTTCTCCAGCAGCCTGCAGGAGCTGGGCAGAGAATCTCCCCAGGACAATGACTGCAACACCCACACTTGACTCTTCCTCTCTGAACTGCAGTATCTCATTCTCTGGGCCAACAGAAGCAGAGTATCCAGAATGAGAAAGTGAGGCAACAGTTTCATTCTTGGGCCTAGTAAAACCACATTTCCGGTATTGTATCCAGTTCAGGGATCACATTTTAGGAAAACATTGATACACTGGAGCATGTCCAAAAGAAAATAACTGGGATCTTAAAGGGACTAGAAACCACATCATATGGAGATCAACTGGAAGAACTAGGGATGTATAGCGCAGAGAAGAGATGACCGGGAGACACAATTACTATCTTCAAGAATGACAGTTGTCATAAAAAAGAGAGACTCCATTTATTCAGCTTGGCCACAGAAGAATAATGAGGTACAAGGTGTGGATGCTGCAGACAGGGAGAATTAGGCTTCTTGAAAGAATGGGATAGAGGGCAGCAGGGATAGACACAAAAACACAGGACAGAAGTCACTAGAAGCTCTAGCCTTCCTCTTCAGTCCTGCTAAGTGGAGTGTTGAGACAATTTATGTGACTTAGTGTTAGCTGCTGAGCAATGAATTTCCTTAGGCCAACTTAAGTATAAGGAGAAAGTTCAGGAGAAACTGCTCAACATGCAAGTAAAAACACAAATCTGAGCTGAGGGACTTTTGCTGTGCTAGCTGGATGTTGCTGCGGGCTTGACTAACAAAAGAGATGTAGGAGTCCTGGTACTCTGGGATAGTTTATGAAAGGGCTGGAAACACTTCCCTTTGATGAAGAGGTCACCTCAGAATTGCATTTCAGTAGAGGAATAGCATATGATAGTAACACCTCAGCCAAGGAATTCAGATGCAATGGAGAAAGAAGTCCAGCAGGTAAAAGTAGCTCCATGGGGAAGAAATAGGTGTTGACTTCAGAGGTAGAAGGTTTTCTAATTGGAATACAACCCTCTGAATGTGAGTTTTCCAAGCTGTATTCCCTCTCCAAATGGCAGCTTGAGAATAATTGGGATGGGGGCATATCTCTGAGCATTTGGGAGGAGAGGAAGGTGTCATTTTTCCTTATAATTTTCCTTACCACTTTCTTTAATTAACTTACTTTGTTTTTGGCTTGGTGTGCCCTCTTATTTTGTATTATCGAAAGAAGCATCTGATGGGAGTCCAGGGGCTGTAGTTTTGAATACATGCTTACCCAAAGAGTTCCTTGAACCTGGGCATAGCTTTGATTGGCAGTAAGGTTGGAGACTGGATTACAGTAACAATTAGTATTATGCAGCAGTAGAATTTTTGTTCTTGTTCTTCAGTTGTGTATCAATGACGTCTGACTCTTTTTGACTCAATTTGGGTTTTCTTGGCAAAAACACTGGAGTGGTTTGTTATTTCTTTGCCCAACTCATTTTATAGATGAGGAACGGAGGCAAGCAGGGTTAGGTTACTTGCCCATGGTCACATGGCTAGTAAGTATCTGAGGCCATATGAGTCTGCATTCTATCTCCTGTGCCACCTAGCTACCCCCAACAGGAGAAAGGATAGCTTCAAAAGGTCAAGTCAATGAACATTTATTAGGCAATTACCGTATGTCAGGCATCATGCTAAGAGCTGTGGATACAAATAAAACAAAAAAGAAACACCCTTTACCTTCAAGGAGCTTACATTTTAATAAGGGAAGACAAAGCATAAAAAGGAATTGAAAGGAAAGGCAGAAGGAGAACATGAGGAACACATTCTGGGAAAGTCCACAAAGTCAGAAGCAGATCCAGGAGAGGAGATGAGGGATGGCTAGGTTGGTCCTTCCACAAAATGGAGATCCTGGGAGGGGCTCACTGATGGGAAAAGGGGACTTCAGAGTAGAGGGATGTTCCAAGGTGAAAAGGCACAGGAGACACAAGGATGTTTCGGGGTGAGAAGGCCACAGGCAATGAGGAAACCTCCAGTGTAAGAAGGAAGTTTAGGTATGGAGTCATGTACAGAAAGTCAGAAGTAAAGGCAGGAGGGAAATGAAAGATGGTTAAGAGTAGATCCTATCCCATGAGGTCTCTAAACAGAATAAATGTAAACTGTTGGTGATACTGCTGAGGGCAAGCCTGTTCAAGAAGGGTTTCTTTATGAATCTCTGAGGGTTCCTAGGTAGCAACATAAATATATAAATCATGTTAAGAAACAAAACAGGGATTAAATGAGTGGGCTCCTTCTAGTCTAGCCTTCTTGGTAAAAACCTTTTTCATTTCTCTATTAGCATTAAAAGACTGAACCCATAAAGGCCAACTCTCTTATCTCTCACAGAGATTGGGCAAACCCAGTTTGGTATCTAGGTCCCCCTATGCTGGAGTAGCCACATGCTCTGTGGTTGTTCCATTTTTGTCCTGAATCTGTGATAAGCTCAATCCCTGTGTTCCTTATGGACACAGCCTCTCTCTGAAAGGACCTAATGAGAAATTTCCTGCATTGCTGATGGTGAACAGATGGAACCTCTAGGAGAGGCAAAGCCAGGACTTGAACCTAGGATTCCTGGATGGTTAGAAGTCAGCTTATGCCTGATCTCAGCTCTAACCAATGATGTGTTGACTCCACTTCTGATGGTGCCTTTGAGGCCTTGGGCAAGTCACTTACCTCCCTAAGCCTCGGTTTCCCCATTTGCACAAAGGGCAGATTCTATTAGATGGCCCCTGAGGTCTCAGCTATAGGATCTATGACCCTATGGTCAGAACTTTGATATTCTCTCTGGGTCTCAGTGGCCTTATCTGTAAAACAAGGGCTATGGATTATATTATGTTTAAAGTATCTTTTAGCTCAAACCCTGATTTTGTCAGTGAAATCACTTCCCAGTGAAACCACTTTCCCTACTTTGATCCCATTTCTCAGGGAGACCACCCTGAGGGTCTTTATGAGTGGAACATTGCAGCTGGAAGAGATCTGAGAACACAGACTATAGAATAATTTGGGGGGACTTAAAAAAGCAACTAATCCAACCCCTTCAAGTTACATGGAAGAAAATAAAGGCCCAGAAAGGTTTAGTGGTTAGCCAGTCAGGCAGAGAATGTGGAAGAACTTAATGCTTTCCACATGGGGGTCGTGGCACTCTGAGCAGGGAAAGACAGAAGTGACTTGGTGAGTCACTGGACACTAAGCCTCCTGAAACCTTGCCAAGAGCTTTGGAGCCATCTCCCTTCTGCTAGAGGCACAAGGCTTAAAAGGGTTAACTTGTAATATTCTGCTCTTTCCCACTTCCTCTTCCTGAGTCTACAGCTGACCTACCCCTAGGGTTTCAAACAAGAGAGGAGAGTCACAACATGTTTTCTCTGAGTTTCTGGGCTTCAGCTCTGCTGACTGTACTCAACATCTGGGCCTGGGCTGGTGAGTCCCAAGGGGGCTAAGCTGTAGAAGAGGCCAGAATAGAGGATGAAATTCAAAAGAAGAAAAGCAGAGGGAGGAGTGAGAAGGGGCTGGGGCTGGTCCACATCCATCTAATCCCTGAAAGCAGTGAAAAAGTAAATTAATTTAGGGAGAATTGTCATTTTTCTGATATTAGCTCAGCCTATCCATGAGCAATTGATATTTTCCCAACTGTTGTGATGTGACTTTATTTATGTGAAAGTGTTTTGTAATTGTGTTTATACAGTTGCTTAATGTGCAAATAGAAAACCTTGCCCCTCTTCTTCCCTGCCCTCTACTCCCCAAATTATTCTCCCTTGGATTGTTTTCTTTCTCAGATACTCAAAAGGTATTCATGGAGCAGTCCTTAAGCCTTGTGACAGCGTCCATTGGAGGTTCAGCAATACTGCCCTGCAGACTGAAAAGTCCCTTCCCCCCTGGGCCAGTGAGGTGGCATAAGGGGACTGGGCCTAATAGGGAGCTCATCTTCAGTAACACAGGTTCCTATCCCCGGGTCCAAAGGGTGAATAATACAAATCGTATCTTGGATATCTGCATAAACAACATCACCAGCCAAGATGAAGGAGTCTATTACTGTATTAAATTCCAGAAAAGGACCAAAGGTGAACTCATCTCTGGGGGTGGCACCCGTCTCATTGTAGGTAAGTTTAAACCCCAGAAGGGCAAAGGAGCTCAGGGAAAGAGCAGCAGATTTGGACTGGGACATCCCAGCCTAGCTGTGCTATTTCCTACCTATGTGACCTTGGGAAAGGGCAAGGGGGAGATCAATCTAAGAAGACAATGCCAGACAATGTACAGAGTGATGATTCTCTCAACAACCCCGAAAAATAGGTACTACTATTACCCTAATTTTATAGATGAGGGATCTGAGGCAAACAGAGGTTAAGTGACTTACCCAGGATCATACAGCTAGAAAGTCTCATTTACATTTGGGTTCAGGTCCTTTTCACTCCAGGCCCAGCACTTTATCCACTGCACCACCTAGATGGTGTAGTGGACAAAGAGTGCTGCCACTGGAGTCAAATTTTGCCTCTGGCTCTTCTTAGCTATGTGACCCTGGGCAAGCCTCTCTACCTTCATGGGCTTCAGGTGATAGGATTTAGCAGACTAGAAAACCTCAGTCTGCTAAGCTCAAGGCTGGCTGGAGGAGGGAACTCACACACCAGAAATCCCCTCTCCTGACACAGGCCATTCCTGTATTCCTGTTAAGGCCCTTCCAGCACTGAAGCTCTGGGACTCTAAGGCATTTCATCCTTTTTGGGCCTCAGTGTGTCAATCTGTACAATGGAGAGGTATGCTCAATCCCCTCTAAGATCCCTGACCACTCTCAGTCCCATGGTCTCCTATGATCTATGAGCCCTTCTGCTCCACAGGCTCCAGATCCCAGATTCCCTTCCTGGGGATTCCTTCTGCTACGACTCAGTCACCCAGTCTGCAAGCATGTATGAGGCACTTACTGTGTGCAAGGCAGCTAGTGGGCACTGGGGACACTTCGAATGTCAAAAACACCAGCCCCTGGACTTGAGGAGCTCCCATGCTAAGGGAAGGGCCAGCACACAAACAAGTATGTGTATACAAGATATACATATACATATGCAAATGGGCAGTGGACCCAGAAAGAAGGTGTGAGCCTGGGAAGCCTGGGCAAGGCCTCCTGAAGAAGGTGGCCTTGGAGCTGAACCTTCAAGGAGGCCCCATAGAGTTCTGCTGGGAAGCCCTCTGCTCTGTGTACCATCCTTTCTGGGTCGGGGGTGGGGAGAGCTTCTTCCCACCCTCACTAGCAAGGAGCTCTTCTGGATAACTCTTGCTGTCCCTTTAGCTTCCTGGCTGTCCCTTCTGGACCTGGGAAGAGGTCAAAGAATTGTGGAAGCAGAGGGTTCCAGAATACTGTCAAATCATCTGGTCCAACCCCAGCCTGATGGAGAAACACCCTCTGCACAGATGCCTAACAAGGTTCTCCCTAGCCCTTTCCTTTTATACTTATCTTTTGTTTGTGCATCATTTCCCTTCCCCTCCCCATCAACCAGCCTTTGTAGCAAAGAAGAAAAAGAATCAAACTGAAGCAACATGGCAGTGGCCACAGCCAGAAACCCCAGCTTGGGCCAAGAAAGGTGGTGCCTTCTCATATCTCTTCTTCCAGACCAATCCGTGTCGTTAAAGTTTCACCACCTTCAGTTTAGAGGGTTTGTTGCTCTTCTTCTTTCTATTTATATTGTGATTATTGCATAAAAAATGTTGTTTTCTCAACTCTTCCTTGCCCAGCTCCTGCAGATGTTCCCATGCTTCTCCCAGTCCTCATTCCTCACAGCACAGTCAGATTCCATTGTGTTTCTGCACACAATTCATGTTCCAGAGTTCTTCAAGATTCTGCAAGTAACCTTTATGTTTACTCCTACATCGTCTTGTCCCCTAGACAATGGAGCTAACTTGGACTTCTAGGTAATTCCAATGACCAGTCCCCCAGAAAGCAGGGGGAAGACAGAGGAGTCAAACTTGGGCTCCTCCTGGAAAGACTTATGTGAACCAATGAAAAGGGAAGTGAGCAGAACAAGGAGCAGTTATACACAGAAATGGCATTATTGGACCATAAAGAACAGGGAAGGACTTAGCTACTCTGACCAATACAAAGACCCAAGACAATTCCCAAGGACTCAAGATGAAAATCACTATCCACCTGCAGAAAAAGAACTTATGGGGTCTGAAAGCAGATTCCCTTTTTTTTCATGTTCCTTTTTTTCCTTTCAGTCTCTTGCTTCTTTCACAACCAAATGTGGAAATGTGTTTTACATGACTGCAAATATATAACCCATTTCAGATTGTTTATTGCCTTAAGGAGGAGGGAAGTGAGGGAAGAAAATTTGAAATTCCAAATTAAAAAAAACTGAATGTTAGAAATATTCTTCACATGTTATTGGGCGAAAATAAAATATTATTATTAGTTTTGAAAGTGGATACAAACATGACTCCATTGAGCCACGAACTTGAAAAAAGAAAGACCAAGTTTAAATTCTCCCTCCAGTCTTTATTAACTGTGTAACTTTAGGCAAGATGCTTTCTTGAACCTCATTTGTAAAGTGAGTAGGAAATCTAGGGCCAAGACAATGGAGTGAGGAAGCCTTGGAGCCTCTCCAAATTCTCCTCCAAGCAAGTAGAAAACTGACTCAGAACTGATTTAGGAGTAGGCAAGCAGTTGACCAGCTTGACAGGAACTATCTGTCTCAATGAACGGGAGGGGAGCAAGGTCCTAGAGCAGCAGCATTCAGTCTCACAGTAGAGGGCCTGCAGCAAGGCTCCAAGTTCAGGGGCAATTCAACAGCAAGGCCCTGCCCTCTGGTCATCCAGCACCCCTGAGGTAAGCCAGCAGTCTGTGTAGCACAGCAAGATCCCACCCCAGCACCCCCACACCCAGCATAAACCACCAGCAAGACCTCATACCACTGCTTAGCAATAGCAAGGCCCCACTCTTGGGGGGACAGGCAGCAATGAGACTACACCACTGGGGCAGGTCAGCAGCAAAGCCCTACACCCAGAAGAGGCCAACAGGAAGGCCCCACCCCCCAAGTACAAGGCAACAGGGCGGTTCCTCCCACAGTGCTAATGAGTCCATGACACATCAAGATATGATAAAACAAAATAAAAAGAATAAAATGGTAGAGGGAAATGTGAAACTTCTCATTGGAAAAACAAGTGACCTGTAGATCCAGGAGAGACAATTTAAGAATTATTTGATTACCTTTTGAAAGCCATGATAAGAAAAAAAAAGCTTGGACAGCATCTTTCCAAGAAATTATCAAGGAAAATTGCCTTGAAACAGAGAGCAAAATAGAAATCAGAAGAATTTGTTGATCACCACCTGAAGAGATCCCAAAATGAGAATTCCTAGGAACATCAAAACCATATTCCAGAGCTCTCAGGGCAAAGAGAAAGAACTGAAAGCAGCCACAAAGAAATAATTCAAGTATCAAGGAGCTACAGTCAGAATTATGCAGGATTTGGCAGTTTTCACATTAAAGAATCAAAATCTTGGAATAAGATATTTTTGAAGGCAAAGGAGTTAGGATTACAACCATGAATCATACACAGCAAAACTGAGTGTAATCCTACTGAGGGAAAAATGAATATTTAATAAAAATAGAGGACTTTCAAGCATTCCTAATCAAAAGATGAGAGCAGGAGAAGGAACCAGAATCCTATTGTATGTTGTTCACAAGAAATATATTTGAAGCATAGAAACACATACAGAATAATGGTAAGGGGCTAGAGCAGAATATGTTATGCTTCAGTTGAAGGAAATCCAGACAAAGCAAAAGCAAAAATAGATCTAATTAAAATAGATAAGGCAGGAATCTCTATCTCTAATTGCTTATATCAATAAAATAGAGAAAGTGCAGATCTATGAATTGGGCATGCAAGTGAAAGAAAACTAGAAAAGTACAAAGTAAAAATCCCCAATTAAACATAAAATTGGAAACCCTGAAAATCAAAGGAGAGATAAATAAAACTAAAAGTAAGAAAATCATTGAAGTTATAAATAAAAGTACAGGCTAATTTTATGGAGGAGAGTAAGATAGACCATTGGTTAATTTGATTTTTAAAAAGGAAAGAATACTAAATTACCAGTATAAAAAATGAAAGGTGTGACTTCACCACTAATGAAGAGTAAATTAAAACAATCATTAGGAGCTATTTTGCCCCATTACATACCATAAAATTGACAATCTAGATGAAAAGGATGAATGTCTACAAAAATATATATTACCTAGATTAGCAAAAGAAGGAATAGAATACTTAACCCACCATTAGAAGAAAAAATGGAATAAGCCGTTAATGAATTTCCTAAGAAAAAAAATCCCAGGACAAATGGATTCACATGTGAATTCTACTAAATATTTAAAAAACAATTGATCCCCTTGCTATATAAACTACTTGGAAAAAATAGGCAAAGAAAGAGTCCTACCAAATTCCTTTCATGAGGCAAATATGGCATTGATATGTAAACCAGAAAGAGCCAAAACAGAGAAAGAAAACTATAGAGCAATATCTCTAATGAATAGTGATGCAATACTGTGATTCATCACAATAGTAGCGAACAGTGATTTTAAATAAAATACTCACAGAGAGATTACAGCAATGTATCACAAGGACCATACACTATGACCAAATGAGATTTGTACCAAGAATTCAGGGCTGGTTTGATATTAGGAAAACTTTCAGCATAACTGATCATGTCAATAACAAATCTAACAGATATCAGATTATCTCTATAGATACAGAAAAAGCTTTTGACAAAGTACAGCACCCATTTCTATTAAAAACACTACAGATCATAACATGTTTGGTGACTATTTCCTGTCTCCTTTTGCAGGACAAAGCCAAAGTTCATCAGGTGGCCTCATAGCTGCCACAGTTGGATCTCTATCCCTTGTCCTCACCCTCTTAGTCCTCTGCTGCTACTTCAAGGGACAGAAAGGTGACAACTGATTATCTAGGATCCCAGAAGGTTGAGGATGAAAAGTTGTGAGTCAAGGCAGAAGTGATGGAGTGATGGGGAGAGCACAGCTGTGCTGGCAATAGAGTGATTCCTCTCACCTGGACAGATCCACTGGCTTTTGGGGGGTGGAAGGACCAAACCTGTGGTTTTGTCCAGGTAGGGAGCTCTGAGGGAGGGCTTTCTTTTACCAAGCCAGAGTAGCACCTCTGCAATTCACAACCATGGGGCCAAATTTACCTGCCTAGGATGTGGCAGAGGCAGGATGCTAACCCAAGTCTTCCAAATGCCAAGGATACCTATCATTTCATTTTGGTGCTGTAGGAGATGCCAGATTTGGAGTCAGAAAACATGGGTTTGGAGGGAAGAAGATAAATCTGGAACTCAAAATCATGTAAAAATGAATATTAAAGGGGATGGCTAGGTGTCACTGTGAATAGAGCACCAGCCCTGGAGTCAGGAGGACCTGAGTTCAAATAGGGCCTCAGACACTTAACACAAAAAACTAACTGTGTGATCTTGGGCAAGTCACTTAGACCCAATTGCCCTCCAAAAAAAAAAAAAAAAGGAAAAGAAAAAAACGAATACTAAAAATTGTCCTTACATATAATTGGGGGGCGGGGGAAATACTATTAAAAAAAAAAACAAAACAGAAACAGGGTTTCAAAGCCCAGCTCTGCCATTTATTACCTGTGTGATCTTGAACAAATATCTCTATGCCTCCATACCCTCATCTGTAAAATGAGAGGGCTAAAAATCCTTAAGGGTTCCTCCCAGATCTAAAGCTATGATCTCATCTGAGCACCATAGAAGCAGAAGCTCACTCACAACAGCCCTGTGAGAGAATTGTGCAAAGATTATCCCCCTTTTACAGATGAGAAAAGTGATTCCTCTTGACAGGTTGCCTTGACCCTGATCTCCTAGATAGTAATTGTTCAAGATGGGATTCCATTCTAGGCCTCTTGGACTACCAAGTTCTATCTACTCTGCCAGGCTGTGTCTAGATAAAGAACAAAACGTTACCTAGAACATAGAATGGCCATCTTGCAGGGACACAGAGAACATAAAATGGAAGAACTGTAAGCAGTTCTAGAGATCCTCCAGGCAAACTTCCGATTTACCAAAGGAAAAAAGGAAGCTAAGGCCTGATTAGCAGCCCCAACCCTAGGTCTTCTGATCCTTGTCTACAGGCCCCTTTCTTCCTACATGCTAGCTCTCTCAAGGAAGGCAGGTGTCTATGAGGCGGCTGGGTGGAGAAGTGGATGGACCTCTGAATTTAGAGTCAGGAAGACCTGCATTTAAATTCAGCATGAGACACTTACTAACTCTGTGACCTTAGGCAAGTCATTAATGCTTCCTGGCCTCAGTTTCCTCATCTGTAAAATGAGGGTTATAAAAGCACCTACTTCCCAGGTTATGTTCTGAGAATCAAATGAGACAATCCCTATAAAGTGCTTTGGAAACCTTAAAATGCTATTATCCTGTGGAGGTTGGGGTATATCCCATTGTGAGCTCTTTCTTAGTCTCCCACCCCCAGTATATATTTGGACCTGTAGAATTGGCATCCAGGAGTTCTGTAGCAGAAAAGAGTCAGGGAGAGTAGTGGGGCTGTGATGGGTGGGAAGGATGTATATGTGATGTAAAGAAACCATTAAGTCTTTATTATAGTCAGAGAACTGATCCTAGTCCTGGGTGTGGGGATGTCTAGGTGAATGTCTGTATAGGAGTCTTGGGGTATATTGGGTGTTTTTCTAGTACCAGCTGGGGTTGCCCTCCTTCAGCCTGCCAGGGTCCCGTCCTGAGATTCTCTTTAGGTGTGACTAGAGAGCAGGGTACTCCAGAGTTTGGACCCAGCATCTACCATCACACTGTGCCATTCCCTAGAAGAGTTCTGACCCATGTTGATACTGGCCTAGGCCAAAAGTCTAACATTGTGCCTTTTCTTTTTCTCTATCTAGATCGAACTCCATGTTTGGCCAGGTTTGTATGTCCTTGGTGCTGAAAGATGCTCCACCCCAAAAAGGAGTTTGCTGGCAGAGCAATTCAGTGGCAAAGTTGGGACTAGAACCCAGGTCTCCTGACTTTGGAGCTCTTGTCACTGTACTTTAATGTTTCACATACCACAAGTTGGTCCAATACCCTTCCCTGGCACCCCCTCAAGTGTGGCAGGTCAGGAAAGTTAATTTTATTTCGGACTTGGCTGCATCTTCTTTCTTCTCTGCTTTAGGTCAGAAGCCTCAAAGAAGAACCAGCCACAGAGAGAGGGAAGTGCTTGATTGGGATGCCCCATGAAAGTCATGAATGGAGTCAGTCACTAAGCAACTGCTGAGCACCTGATTTGAACACAGCCCTGTGCTAACTATTCTTAGGGGAGAGCATAGAGGGAAACTAGGAAACAGAGTCTCTCCCTCAGGGATTTTTAAGTCCAATCAGAAGAAAAATAGGAACATCTGGTAAGGTTTAGAATATTAATTAAGCAAGAGGCTCCAGAAGCTATGGAGTTTAACTCAAGATGAAACTAGAGCCAAATAAAGTGAAATCAGAGAAAGCCTCCTGGAGGAGGCAGGATATCAAAGAGGAAAAATGCAATTGTTCTGAAGGAACATGTTCTGAGTCTACTATGAAGAATAGACCCATATGTCACAGACCAGACTAAAATAGGCTAGGATGTCATGGCTAGGAGGGACCTTAGAACTCAGCATATCAGAGCAAGAAGGGAGCTTAGTGATCACTTAGATCACTATCTTATTTTTTCAAATGAGAGAACCAAAGTTCCAGAAAGAAATGACTTGCCCAAGGCTCCACCACCAACTAGATGATTTCTACAGTCTTTTCTAGGCCTGTTTCTATGATATTACCTGAATACCTAATGAGTTCATTTCTCTCTCTCTGTCTCTCTCTCTTTTGTCTCCCATCTTATCTATCTATCAATCCTTCCCCACTTTCCTACCCACAAGCTCATCTCCTGATCCATCCATAGCCTCAAAAGCTCGCCATTTCCAGAAAACCTTCACTGAAAATAATAATAGTTCCCGTTTATGGATTGATTCTGATCAGGTGTCAACACTGCATGACCACTTAGTTATTCAAATGGACTTAACTATTGAGCAATTATTAACCTCTCATTGTATATAGGGTTGATAATACTGGGAATTTCAAGCACTGAATTGGTAGTCAGTAGACCTAGGTTTAAATCTAGGGTTTACCACTGACTCAGTGAATGACTTTAGTGGAGTCCCTTCCCCTTTCTTAGCTTCCATTCATTTCTCTGTAAAATTAAAGTATTGGACAAGATGGTCTCTAATGTCCCTTCCAGATATGGTGTTCTATACTTTTTGGCCCTAGATACTCTAATCTTATAAAGCACAGTAGCAGCTACCCAAGGATTCACAACAGGGCAGTCACTGCCTTTTCCAGGCTCAGTTCATTGACTAGAATGGGACTGTTTCTCACTCCTGCTTTATCCTCTTCAGAGATGGAGGGAGGGGAGGGAAGGGTGATGTAATGTTCACAGGAGGGAAGGTGGAGGGAGAGTGGCAACTCTGTTGGTGAGAGCCTTCCCTATTTCTTTCTCAGGACTTGAAGATACCAGGCCAGGGCATCCCATAATGACAATCAGCAGCCCGAGTGCAATCAGGCTGGCCTCTCAGGGGGTACTGCACAGAGCCCTTGGGCCTGCTCAGGGGCAGGTCCTTCACTGTTCCTATGGACCTTGCCAAACACGGGTGCTTTGACAACTGATCACATTAATTTCCCACTGGTCAGACTCAGTCACAGCTATAGAAAAGGGAAGAAGTTTCCCTTTGCTGAGCTGAGAGATGGAAGATTAAAGGAATTACAGAATGTCCAAGGTAGGACAGCGCTTAAGGCATAAAATATCAGAGTCTAGGGGCAGCTAGGTGGTGTAGTGAATAGAGAACCAACCCTAGAGTCAGGAGGGCCTGAGTTCATATCCTACCTCAAACACAACACTTAACAGCTGTGTGACCTTGAGCAAGTCACTCAACCCCAATTGCCCTGCCTTCCCCGCCAAAGGAAAATATCAGAGTAAAAGGTAACCTTGTTGTGGATTAGTCACTTGAGACTCTTAGTGACCCTTTTGGGTTTTCTTGGCAAAGAAACTAGAGAGGTTTGCCACTTCCTTTTCCAGCTCATTTGACAGATGAGTAAACAGAGGTGAACCAAGTTAAGTGACTTGCCAACAGTCACACAA
Organism: Gymnobelideus leadbeateri; assembly: GCA_011680675.1. Taxonomy (NCBI): domain Eukaryota; kingdom Metazoa; phylum Chordata; class Mammalia; order Diprotodontia; family Petauridae; genus Gymnobelideus; species Gymnobelideus leadbeateri. Next base: position 28,321 of record WOXC01002562.1, read on the forward strand.
CTAGTATCTGAGGTCACATTTGAATTTTGGTCCTGCACTCTATCTACTGTGCCACCTAGCTGCCCTTAGAGGTAACTTTAAAGTCCATCTAGTCTAACTCCTTTTTTATTCATTCATTCATTCATTCAATTATCTATTCATTTACTTGTTCATTTGCTTATTTACCAATCTATCTATCGACCAATTTCTTTATTTTTATAGGTAAGGAAATTAGGAGCTAGAGAGGGAAAATGGCTGCCCAAATCCATGCTATAGAGCAGCAGAATCCGGACCCAATCCACATTGTATTCTATTCTGCCAAAGGGTCCAGCTTCCTTTCTCCTACCCAATCTAACCCCTCCCCTCTTTCTTCCTCCTTCTCACCCCTTCTCCCTCTTTCCTCCCTATTTAATTACTTAATTACAGCTTCTGTAATTACTTCTTGTGTCCCCACTTAGCTCCCTTCAGGGCAGAGTCCAGATGGAAATAGAGCCAACTCCAGTGACCCCAGTTGCTTCCATGACCTCAGTTAACACCCAGAAGGAATCCAGAGGAATCTAATGTTTACCTTCCCATGAGAGCCCTACTCAGCAGGACTGATGAGTAAATGTAACCCAAAGACCTGAAAAGTCTTACCCACCCTGGCCCCTATATCAATAAGAGTCATGGATTCTCTGATCTCTGATACAGTGCCAGGATAGCACCCATAGCTGCAGAGAAATCCAGCCCCTTCCACTGACTTTCATGTTATTTTCAGTGGCATCCTCTGGTAATTTTAATAAGGAGGTTGGAATCGGGGTCTGGGAAGCCCAGTCATTGGGAATGACTTTTACACAGTCACAGGAGTATTGCTAATATTTTCACAAAAATGAAATAAACAATTTGGCTTTTTATAGTCCCTAATAATTGGTCTTTAATGTTTACCTCATATTTCTCCTGGCTGTTATTTGTTGAATTTCCCCTCAAATTCTTTGGGTTTTGTCCAAAAAAACTGAAAGTCTTTCACTATGTTAAATGTCCATTTGTTTTTTCATTCAGGATTAGGCTTAAGTTTTCTGGGTAAATTAGCCTTGGTCACGACCCCAGCTCTTTTTCTCTATAGAATATAATATTCCAAGGACTATCACCCTTCAACATAATAGCTGCTCAGTCTTGTTTAATCCTTACTATAGCTGCATAGTATTGAAATTGTTTTTCTTGTTGTTTCCAATATTTTCTCCTTGACTTGGGAGCTTTGAGAAGTGGTGATGATAATTCCTGTGAGGTTTTCTCCTGGAATCTCTTTCTGGGGGGGTAATTGGTGAATCTTTTTCCTATTTCTACTTTGCTTTCTTCTTCTTGAACTTCAGGGAAATTTTCTTTGATAATTTCTTGTAATATTGTATCACGATTCTTTCTATGGTAGTTTTCAAATAGTCTGACTCTTCTTATATTATTCCTCTTCAGTCTGTCCTCCCTATCAGATATTTTTTTCTTATGAGATGTTTCACTTTCTCATCTATTGATTTCAGAAGGAAAAAACCTTCCCATCAAAATATGTAGTCTGAGAAGGGTTTGATATTCAAAGAACTCTCTCTCACTGTTTCTCTGTAGCACTTACTAAATGCTTGTTGACCCTTATGTGGCTTCCCTAGGATTGGGGATCCAAGGACAAAACCAAGTCTTCCTCCTATAATTGCTTAATATATTTGTGTAGAAGTTTTTATTTTATATACTTGTGCAGAAGTTTTCTCTGGACTCTACCCCTCCTCCCAGTCCCTGCCCCCAGTACAATGGAACCACCTGGAGGGCAGGGAGCTTAATTTTTTCTTAGCATACACACAAACACACACACAAAGCTGTCCCAGCACTTTGGCCATACTTACGAAACAATTACTTAATTGTGTGTTGAATTGAATGGAGGGTGGGGGTGAAGAAGACTCTGGACCCCAAGGAGTTCTTATTCTCTTGGGAGAGAGGTGGGGAAAAGCACACTGATGAAGAAATAGAAAGTTAAGGAGAAAATAACAGGAGGTGGGGCTCCTGTTGGATATCACTTGACCCATGGAGAGAAGGAAAAGAGTCATCTCACAAAAGAAGGCAGTGCAGTCACTGCCATTTGGAGAGTATCTTTGAAGTCTCTTCAAGGAAGATGGACCCCACCACACCTCCACAGGACTGGAAGACTTCTTCTGATGAGTGAGGCGTCTTTGTTCCCATTTGTCCTATGGGATTGCTTTCATGGGGTCAGGAAGGTGTTTCCAGAGTTGGAATGAATGTGCTTATGCAGCATTTCTTCAATTGGGGCAATCATTTCCAGGTGGTTTTAAGAAGGTTTTTTTTTTTTAGAAGTTAAAAATTCTCACACTTTCTGTTCAAATCTTCAGGGCCTTTACTTTGGTCCTTAAAAAATGATCATTTATGGCAAATGCTATTCATATCCAGAGGAAGAACTTTGGAGCCTGAATGCAGATAGAAGCATACATTTGCTCTGCTTTTCTTTTGTTGTTTTGTTTTATTTCTTCTTTCTTGTGGTTCCTCCCATTAGTTCTAATTCTTCTTTACATGAGTAATGTAAAAATACATTTAATATGAATGTATTAGCAAAGCCTATATTAAATTGCATGCTATCTTGGAGAGGAAGGGGAAATTTAAAACTCAAAATCTTATGAAAGTCAATATTGAAAAATAAAAATAAATAAATAATGTAATAGAAAAATGATCATTGAATGAATGAATGAATGAATGAAACTACTGGCTCCATTCTCAGTCCCTTGCCATGGTTCTGGCCCCAGCTGAATCTTCAGGGAGTGGTTTGCCCAGGGCCAGGAGAAACCCAGGTAATGCGGGCCATGAGCTTCTGACTTGCATTTCCTGGCGGCTCCTGTCCCACTCCCTTACTCTGACTCTGGCCCTGCCTCTTGCCTCAGCCCAGGCCTAAAGAGTGTGGCTCCCAGGGACAGAGGAAAGCTGGTCATCTAGACCTGAGACAGTAGCAGGGCAGCAAGCCAGAGGAAGGCACAGATACCTGAGCTTCTCCCAACTAGGAAGCTGGAGAAGCCTACCCCACTCATAATGCTTCCTTAAGGTCAGCCACTTGGTGCTGAGGGAGCTGCAGAGATGTTTGGGCTCTCTTCACAATATTTCTGCTCTGCCTTAACTACTAGAAATTAGAGAGTTCTGCCCAGGTCAGCAGAGTTCCTAGGGTGAAGATGTCTTGACCTACAAGGAGGCTGTACTACTGTCAGATTCCACAAGGCTGTGACAGCCCCTCCTGCTATCAGACCATTAGCTTTGTTGGGTGTCTTTGGACCCAACCTCCTTCTGTCCATCTTTCCTATTACCCACAGATGGCTGTTAGAGTAATATGGGTAGAGAATGACAAACTGGGGTCAGAGTTAAAGTTCTTTTTAACTACCCATTTCCCTTAGTTTATGCTGGAGGAAGGGATTGAAGGGGGAAAGTCTCCAGTTTGGGACACAGATTTCCCCATCCTTGCTTTTTCAGGGTTTGGCCAGTGCTGGTTTAGTGCCAAGTCAACAGAAACAACAACAGATTGTGATAAATTGTTGTGGGTTGAGTCTGGTGCCTTTAAGGTATTTAAGGATAACTTCAGAATTTCTCCTTAAACTACTGCAATCTTTTTTTTTTTTAAGCAATTGGGGTTAAGTAACTTGCTCAACGTTACACGGCTAGTCATTATTTATGTGTGGGTGCTCATTTTCTGAGGCTGGATCTGATCTCGGGTCATCCCAACTCCGAGGCGGGCGCTCTTACTCACTGAGCCACCTAGCCGCCCCTTTAGGGCAATTGGGGTTAAGTAACTTGCGCAAGGTTACACGGCTAGGTTTTTGTTTGTGTGGATTAAGTGTCAGAGGCCCCCTCCAAACTCAGGTACTTCTGACTCCACTGCACCACCTAGCCGCCCCAAACTACTGCAATCTTAAGAATACAAGCAAACATGGGGGCTGGTATGTACAGCTCTGGCTTGTTCCCTCCTCCCCCAGCTGCCCTGAATATCCAAAAGTACAGGCTTGTTAAGCTTGTGTCTTGCCCAAAGTCTGGCCCAAAGACACTGGCCCTCATTAAAGATGGACAAGTCCAGAATCTGCTTCTGAATATTACCCACCCACCCAGGGCTTCCAGGAAACTGTGTTCTGTGCAGCCACATCCAAAGAGCAAAGCAAGGGATATAGAACTCACTTCATGGACCACCTAAAGGAGGATCACATCAAGCACACTGTCCTGACTTTAGTGGGATTCTCCCCACTAACTCTCTATGCTAACTCAGACCCCTTGTAGACCCCTGAAGTACAGCACTTTTACTGCCTGGAGAGTAGGCTGGCATAGCAGTCGACAGGTTCCAAGTCTAGTTTCAGGAATCCCAGGAATAGAGCTTTCAGTACTCCATAGCTGATCCCCCTCAGACACTCTTTATCCCCCCTCCAGCTTTGAGGCCCAGGGGTAAATTGTTGGCTTGGTGTGTTGAGAAGGTTAGGAATGGTTGAGAAAGTGGGGTTTGAGACACAAGTGGGATGCCCAGCCCCCTCCTCTATATTGTCCTCCCCAGCCATTGGATCATCTTCTTCATTGCTTGGATTCCTTCCCTTTGAATTTACTCCCTCTGAGGAACAACAACGTACTGAAATTGTTTTGTTGAATTTATTAAGAAAGCGTTAAATTGGTTACTAAAAGTGAAACACTAAACTTGAATGATTTTCTTTTACTGGTGCCTTGGACAAGGTACATACTGTTTCTCTATAACTAGGAATACCTTATTGCAGTATTGTGGGAAGGGTCAATCTTGTTTTTCAAAGATTTTTATGATGAAGTAAGGAGTAAGTTATGCACCCATCACATTAATAAAGAAAAAGGCAGAAGAGCTTAGTGGATATAGAATTTACAAGTACAAAGAAAATTAGTCTTCAGAATGATGAAAGCCAGTAGGTTGATGTTTTGACTAATGCATGTTTTGCTGAAGCAACAGCTAGCCATTAGCAATGGACTCACTGAAATCAGAACACAGGAGACCAGATCCCAGTGCTTCATTCATCTTCCTTCCTGTGTAAACTAACATTCGTCTGTTTCCCTCTCAAGCCCTCAGTTTCTTCAGCTATAATGTGAGGTAGGATTGGGGCCAGGCTTAGAGAGGTAGGATTGGGGCCAGGCTTAGAGAGGTCACTCTTAGAACTGGGCAAACTCTTTAGTAGGTTGCTGAATTGAATTGGGATGCAATTTAAGGGAAATGAATGATGGAGGCTGGAGGCTGGAGGCTGAAGGCTGACACTTTGAAACTGAAAGATAAAGCACTTTGGAGCTGATGATGCAGAATTTTGAAAATGGCATTTGGGTTGGCCAGTCTGGGAGCTGCCAACTAACCCAGCCCTCAAAAAGAAGACCCACTCTCTGACACAAACTATCTGTGTAACTCTGGCCAAGTCATCTTTCAAAGCTTTGAGCAATAGTACAAGACATCAAGTTAGGGAGAGGAGGAGGACAGTGCCAACTTGTATTGATAGAGGGAGCTTCCTCACCAAGGAGTTCCTGTTGCCAATAAAGTTTGGGGTCTCACCCTTATCACTAGATTAAAAGTGGGCTCCTTCAGCAACAAGGATCCTTCCCTCAAGGCAAAAGCCATTTTCTGTATCCCCAGCAGTTACCCAGGAACTGGCGCACATTGAGCACTTTCTATATACTTGGTGACTAACTGACTATTATGTGCTTAAACTAGGTTTGGGGGACCCAAGGAAAAAACCAAAGCCCCCCTCTTGGAATAGCTTAGTATATACTTTGTATTTTCTTAGGTAGAAGTTTTTTTCTGGACTCTACCCCTCCTTCCTCAGTAGAATGGGACCTGAAGTCAAGGAGTTAATTAATTTGTAGGCACAAAACTTTTGGAATACTTATGAAACTTTCACTTAAGAATTATGCATTTGGGGGTGGCTAGGTGGCACAATGAGTAGAGTGACGGCCCTGGAGTCAAAAGGACCTGAGTTCGGATCCAGCCTCAGACACTTAACGAACACAAAACAAAAATCTAGCAGTGTGACCTCAGACAAGTTACTTAACCCCAATTGCCCTCCAAAAAGCAAAAAAAAAAAAAAAGAATTGTGTATGTAATTGAAATGGGAACAAATACCAAAGTTATTCAAGTTGTCTTAGGAATAAGTTGGGGGGAAACACAAAGATGAGGAAAAAGGAATTTGAGGAGGAAGAGTGTCTTCCCAACTTGGGGCCATCACCTAACAATCTGGTGGAATTTAACAATCTGGTGGAATTTAAGCTTTATGAAGCTCTGTCTTTCCCCCCCACCCCCACCTCCACCAATCCTTCCAAGCTTGTAAAACAAAGCTTCAGTATTGTATTGCATGGGGACTGGACTTGTGATTTTACTGATGTAGGGAACTCCCAGATAAAGAAGTTCCTTCTAACTAATGAGACATAGAGCAGCTCTATATACTTTTTAGTTTTAGCCTCTAATAACCTTCCTCTTGCCAGCTTTATTTAGATCTTTTGACTAATATCAACTTTCCTTCTCCCAAACTGCTGTTTCAGTTGTTGGGTGGGGGGGCCACAACTGAAGTCACCTTAACACCTACTTTTCCTGAGTACTTACATAAGAGGCCCCACCTTTCTTTCCCCACCTTGGTTTTAGCCCACCCAATAGACTTAGTCCTTGGTAAGAGGTACTTATTGCTATATAAAGTGTGAATCTGCCTGCAAATAGCACCTCCAGAAATTAGGAGGAGGCAGGGCTCTTGAATTCTCTGGGTGAGAACTTGAAGGGACAGTATAAATATCCCAAGCCTCAGTGTTCCTCCATTACTTCCTACCATTTGGATCTCATCTCTTGACTCTCCAAGGAAGATGGCAGACAATCCACCACCAGAGGAGCAGAAGCTGGATTCTGTCAGTAAGTAACATACTCTTTGTCTACAAAGCCTGGCAGAAATTCACTAATTTTTCTCTGGGGATGATGGAAAGCTTCTCCATGATGTTTCTGTGGTTTGAATGAATTTGCCCTTCATTCCTTCAGTTGAGGGAATACTTTCTGGGTTAGTTTTAGAAGACTTTTATTAGTTCAAATTTCCCCACTGTTTCTGCTGTAGTTCACAGGGCCTTGTCCTTGGCCCTTGAACGAATGGCTGAGCCATGTCTCTTACTAGGTCTATTGTAACTCTATACAGTTAATTGTGAAACAGCACATTGAGATTCACTGTAAATTGGAATCAATCTCTCTCCTCTCTTCTGCTTTCTTAACACTCTCTCCATTGCCCAAATTATCCAGGACACTTTTATCAATTTGCATATTACCTCTCCCAAGTAGAATTCAAACTCTGGAAAGAAGGAACTGGTTAAGGCTGAAGGAATCATTTGGGGAAGGCTGCTTTCTACCCTCAGTGTTGAGCTCAGTGTCTTGAAGTTGGCAATAAATGCTGTGTTGGAGGAGCACAAGTTCTGGTCAAAACTTTAAGAACAATGCTTGTTTAAGCAGTCATTATTGGTGAGAGATTAGACCTGATGATTTTTTTTCTCTTGGTGTCTTGAAAGGATTATATCCTGTTACACCAGGTTCATGGAATACCTTACTACAATCTTGTGGGATTGGTTAACATTGTTTTTCAGAGATTTTTATAATAGGTTGTGAGAGTAATGGTACAGATTTATCTCCCCACCTGGGCAGAAATCTCAGTGGATATAGAGCTAGTTCCACAACTGGGAAGACCCAAAATAATTAAATACTTTTCTTTGAAATATATTCTCTGCCTGTAGAGAACTTGCCAGCCTTAAACACCAAGTAGGTGGTACCTCATATTTGAGAGTCAAGAAGGCCTTAGGTCCTACCTGTGCCTAACACTTACCTGTGGGACCCTGATCAAGTCACTGAAACTCTATCTGCCATATGTAAAATGATAATAATAACAGTACCCAATATTTTGGTGAAGATGCCCTGAGATCATATCTACAGAGTACTTTACAAACCTCAAGTCAGCTCTGTCTAGAGATGTGTATTCTAATGTATTACTGAGATAGATAGATAGATAGGTAGAGAGATTTTCCTGGGCAGTTTGCTACTCACCAATGTATTCACAGGGACTTTAGGCCCCTACTTTTGTGTGCTTGGATTCTTAATAATGTTTGTTAAGGAGAAATTCCAAAGTGATTCTAAAATTGATTAAAGGCACCAAATTATATTGATCTGTTTTCCACCATAACCTAACACAGTGGAGTGAGTGCTCAAGAAATGTGGAATTGAGAAGCTAGTTCAAATGGTGAGAGGCAAGCCTGGCATCACCAGTAAAGATCTGCCCTTGGAGTCATAAGATCTGGGTTCTAGTTCTGCCTGTGAAATAGCCTTACTGTGTGACCATGAGACAGTCTTTGAATCTCTCAGAGCTCTAGAGAGTTACTTGGGCTGGTTGTTTTTGTAAGTATTTGATTTAATCAGTGGAAGGATCTGCCCACTCAGCCCAGAGGCAGAAGAATCCGAAGAATCCGGGGCAGGAATTGAAAGTCCATCTTCTCCCCTCTAGGGGCAGCTGCATTTTTTTTTTTAAGCAATTGGGGTTAAGTAACTTGCTCAAGGTTACACGGCTAGTCATTATTTATGCGTGGGTGCTCATTTTCTGAGGCCGGATCTGATCTCGGGTCATACCAACTCCGAGGCCGGTGCTCTTACTTACTGCGCCACCTAGCCACCCCTTTAGGGCAAAGGTCACACGGCTAGGTTTTTTTGTTTGTGTGGGTTAAGTGTCTGAGGCCAGATCCGAACTCAGGTCCTTCTGACTCCAGGACCAGCGCTCTATTCACAGCGCCACCTAGCCGCCCCCATGCCTGCCAGCATTTCTGTCAGGCTTTTCAATTCTGCAGCCTCTTCTCAGCCCTCCACCCTTGAGCTAAGGCACCTCCACCCTTTAGCTAAGTTACAGATAAACACATCATAGTGCTTCAAGGCCACCTAAGGGCTATTCTGCTCCTGTTCTGTATTAGGTACTTTTCTCTGTAAACTAAGACAAAGTGTCCCTCCCCTCAAGGAGCCTGTGGGCTCCAGGGTAAAAGCCAGGCTCATAGATTTAGGGCAGAACTGATTCAGAAGCCACTGAGTGCACTCTCCCCATTTGGTCAAGGAAGAAAATGAGGCCAAGAGAGGGGAAATCACCCAGGTAGGAAGATGCATAGACTCCTCTGACTCCAGAACCAGGTTGGTCCCATGGCACCAGGCTTCAAGGACACAGAGAAGTAAATACAAGTTATATCAAGAGGTAGAGAACATTAAGCAGTGTATGAGTGTGACAGTATGGTAGGAGAGGCCTTGGGGAAGAGATGTGGTTCCTGAGCCCTTCTTGGAAAGCAGTCAGGGAGTCTGGAAAGTGGAGATGGAAGGGGACTATATCTCATACGTAGGGGAAAACTTGGGTGAGGGCAAGAAAGCTGGGGTCGTAAACCATTGAAAAAAACTCAGTCTGAAATGGGAGCATAGATCTGGAACTGAGAGACTTTCAAGGTCATCCAGGCCTATCCCATCACTGGAAATGAGGGAACCTATGTTATAACTGATAATTCATGTAATGGGTTACAATGATGGCATATGTGAATAAGGGAGGGAATGAGGATTGAGGAAGAGAGAATTACTGCAAAAAAGGAGTGGGATGGTAGAGAAGGCAGTCATCAGGGAGGAGGTAAAAAAAGGAGGATGTCAAATTGGCCAAGAGGTGGATTAAGGGATTCCAGGTATAGAGAGCACCTGGGCAAGTTCACTGAGCTGAAAGAAAGAGACACTGGTTGTCCAATTTGAGTGGAGAAGGTAGAAGAAATCTAGGGAAGTAGGTTGGTTCCAAATTTTTTACAGCCTTGAATAGCAGAATAAGCAATTTGATCGGAAGATTAGCATAGATGGAGAAATAGGAAGAACTTTAGAGGTCAGTTATTCCCACTCTTTTCTACAGAGGAGGAAACTGAGGCCAGGGTGGTTAATTGACTTGGCACAATATTGAAGGATCCTTTGACACCAGATGCACTTTTCCTATGTTCCTTTCTCTGTAGCAAATGAGTGAATGAAAGTTTGGTGGTTTGAGGGTGAGAGGTAAAGGAGGAATGAAATCTTGCAATTATTCTTTGCAGTATTAAGCAGGGGGAGTATAGGATAGGTGCAGAGACAGGGTGTGAATTTAGAAGGACATTGCAATAGGAAAGACAATATCAATGAAAAACTGAATTTCCCTAGAAGCCAGGGGACTAGAAAAGAAGGAACAGATAGAAGTGATAATATAGAGACCAGAAGGGGGACTTTCTGGAATACTCAGAGAAGGAAGAAGAGGAAGAAGGAAAGGGAGAAAGAATGGGCCAAGGTTGGGAAAAATCCATGTTAGAGCAATCAAGGGAGGGAGGATTAAAAACTGTGTCCACCAGTGGTGTCCACTGCTCCAGAAAGCCTGATCTGACAATGTCCCAGATGTCTCCTATTTATTCCAAATGTGATCTAGTAAGGGGAGGACATGCTCTTGTCACTCTCCAAAGCTTTTCTTCCATTTTCTCCTAGAACAAGCTTTTGCCTCCAAGAAAAGGAAACGCACAGTATATACGAAAGAACAGATTATGATTCTTATCCAAGCTTTTGAAGTGAACGCCTATCCTGGAATAGAAGAAAGGGAAGAGCTGGCAGCAAGGCTTAACGTCGATGAGGGGAGAATACATGTGAGTTGAGAACTGATGTCTCAATGTAACTTGTGCTTGTGTGTGTCTTTGAAGCTCCATTAGAGAACATGAAGGTTTCCCACAAGGCCTCTCCTTTCCATGCACCAAATGAAGAGGCTGATATCCATTTGGGCACCTTCAGTAGGTCATCCTGTAATTTCTCATTGGGGAATGGGAGCAACCCTTGGCTTCCTTTTTTCTTTAAGGTTATATTTGATCATAAAAATATCACTGCCACTTCCCAATGGTGCCTCCTACCCCCAACAAATGGAACCTCCTCTGATAAAGGGCAATGAAGCAAAAGAAACCAACACATTGAGCAGGTGATAGCATAAACCTCCCCTAGTTCACCACCTTTTGACCATGAGCAGGGAAGCATATTTTCTCATGAGTCTTCTTCACTCAGTATTTCTCATGGCATGGATTTGAGTCCTGAGGCTTTTGGTCTTTCCCTTGACAGCTCAGAACTATTTATAATGTTTCTATGATACAATACTGCTTGATCAATTCTCTGCCAACACTTTTCAGAAAATCCTTGCTCAGCAGGGTAGTCTACAAAGGACCACAGCTTTAGAGTAGGAAGGCACCTCAGAGGTCAGTCATCCAATTTGTTCATGTGTCTGTGCAAGCACCCCAGCATCCCCAGAGTGGCTGCCAACACAGGTTCTTAGATCTGCTTTTGTAAAGGAAAGCAACTCAAAATCAGTTAAGAAGCTTACTTTAATCAAACATATATTACCTAGTTCATCGGGGAAAGGTCAGCACCCCGAACTTCAGATTATACAGACAGATCAAACAGGCTTCCAAATTGTCCAACCATTATCAATATCAAAATCAGTTACCAGAGAGGGAAGCAGCACCATCTGGGTTTTCAAAGCTGCTGGGCTCTCAACAGCTGCCCAGAGTCTCATCTGGTCAAATCACACAACACTTCTCAAAGTGAACCCCAAAGCTAAGCCTCCCATCAGGGTTTATATAGCCTTCTCCTGGCTCAGAGATGGCAGCAACCTCCTTGAACCACTGCCCAATCACAAAGTATCAAGGTGTGGGCTTTCCTGAACAACAAGCCTCCCACCACAGGCTCCAGGTGCACTTAAGCTAGGGGCAGGGAAGATCTTTAAATTTGCATTTTCATTACATGTTATACATGAGGGAACTGGGGCCCAGAGAAGTCAAGGTGGCTTGTCCAGGTGACACAGGTAGAAAGTGTCAGAAGTAGGATTTGAAGTCAGTTGCTCTCACTCCACCTAGATCCCTCCTTTTAGTGCCTGGATCTGCCTCCCTGTTTCCTGCTACCACCAAAAGTGCTGCTATAGATATTAAATATGGGATCATTTCCTCTCTCTTTTATGTTTTGAGGTAAATGCACAATAGTGCTGAAAAGATAGTGTAAGGTCTGGGATTCCTCCATCTGGAGAACCCTTTAATCCCCCATAACCATGGGGTGTTCTTTTTATACCAAAGGAAGAAGCCAAAGATTACATCATGATGGCAGGTAGATTATTCAATTTGAGTTTCTTACATTTGTGTCTCTATGATGAATTCCTGTCAAGATAGTAATCATCCTGGTCTGGGGCAGTGACCAGACCAATCAGGGAATCACTCCCAAGAACCCCTCCAAATCCCTATGCTAATTATTAGAACAAAAGAAGGGAAGAGCTAGGGAATGCATCACTACTGATTGGTGGTAATTTTTGGTTTTCTGCTTAGTAATGGGCTTGGCAGTTAAGCCAATGTTACCCTCAAATATGTTTGAGAATAGATCATATACTGGTCACATATGGGTCACAATATTCTTTTTATGGCTCTCATAGGCCACAAGTTTCCACTCAGTGTCCAAAATATAATTTTGAATCTGAGTTATGATTTTAAAGAGGTCACTGTGTTCAGATTTCCATCCATCACTGAGTTTAAGGTTTTTGTTTGTTTGTTTGTTTTGTTTTTGTTTGTGTGTGTTAAGTGTCAGAGGCTCGGATTGGACTTCAAGTCCTTCTGACTCCAGGGCCACTGCTCTGCATACTTCGACTTCGACACGACAAGTTTTTATGGATTTTTACTTATTACTGCATTTTATGGCTTTTTCCCAATCAGGACCCCAAAGATATGAAGAGTTTAGTTGGTTTTCAAGCACTGTTTTTTTTAATTTAGCTCGGCCAGTTACAATGGTGCTCCAGTGCATTCTAATGTCTGTCTTCCTAGATTTCTTTTGATGTGGAAAAAGTCCATATTTTCTCTTTGCCAGTGTGCTGGGGTTCTAGATTTCTCAGGCTGTGCCAATGGAAAGCCTCTTTGAATACCTCCACACTTGGGTCTTTAATACAAGATAGAGTTTGGCCTAGGACAGGAAGCCCAACTAAAAGACATTCAAACTTTCAAACTATCTTTGGAAGCAGACTCATCTCCTAAGACTTAAGATTCATAATAGAATAACAGATCTTAGAGCTTCCTGAGCAATACTGTAATTGTTCCGGGTATCTTGAATATCAGACCCCTATCAGACTACATATTTAATGTGTAGATTTCCCTTCCAAGTCAGCAGCTACCATTTTCCCAACTTAAATACATTTTTTTTAATTTAAAAGATTTCAGCTTTGTGTATGAAATGATTTCCCTATACTCCCATAACTGAAAAGAGCTTAATCTGGCTCATTTCTGTGTTTTCCATGTCTAACACTCAGGTTTCATATGCATACTCTCATCAGCTGTTATGGGAGGCAATAGATTTTAATCTTACCAAATGAGAAAAATAGAACTTTCTTTGAGTTGTCATTTTATTTATATTGAGATATTTTTTATCATTTGGAGAAGTGTGAGTAGGTAATAGAAGACAAGATTCTTTTCCAGAGAGGTGGGAAAAGTCTGGAGAAATGGAGGGCTTCAAGAGGGGAAGTTGAGTCCAGCAGGACCCAGCCAGGGAGGGAGATGCATGAAAATACTGGGAGCTGTAAAATAGCTTGGACAGGAAGAAAGAACAGCCACAGAAATTTCTTTTCTCTGAATTTAAGAAACAGAGTCAATTTATACAGTCCCTGAAACATAGTAGGCACTTTGTTGATGTTCCCTGAATTCAGGCCATTTAAGTACCTCCTCTGGGTCAGTCACTGTGCTCAGTGCTTGAGGACAGAAAGAGACAGGTAAAGCAGTCTCTGGCCTGAAGGGCCTTACCTCTCCCAGGGAGACAACTTGGATCCAGAGACATATGTTGAAGAAATAAAGGGGAAAGGGGAGTAGGTGGCAGCTGGGCCAGAGAGGCTCAGAAATGCCTTGGAGGAGGGTTCATTGGCCTGAGCTTGGAAGAAAACAAGGTGGGCCATAAAGACAGCCTCTTTCTAATTTGTAATACTTAAAGAGATTTACAGTTTCCATTTCCTCAGTAAGTCAGTTAAATAAACCCCTACCTTGTGCCTAGTGGCACTGTGCAACAGCCCTGGGATTACTCACAAGAGAATGAAAGATAAAAAGGTAGGGATTGACCAGTGAGAAATGAAGCGATTTGGGTTTTTGTTATTTGGGGTTTTTTTCATGTGTACATCTCCTTCAGGTTTTCTTTTAAACAGATTATTACCAGCTTGTCCAGTCAAGAGTAATATCAGTTTAAAGAAACAGAAATTTCCTCTGTCACAAAGAAAAAGTAACATTAAGTTCAAGCTAATGGACTCTAATACATTTCTTCTTCTCTCCACTTAGGTCTGGTTTCAAAATAGAAGAGCCAGACTAAAGGAAAAGCAGGCATCTTCAGCGTCCACTTGCTCATCAGAACAGATGGGAGAGGAAAATCCATCTGAAAGTGATTTTCTGGAAGAGCATGGGCTATCACCACCAGACACTTCCAGGTCTCCCTTCTGGCCAGGTGAGCCTGGTCACCAAGCTGGCCCAAGCACAAGCTGCCTCATAGGGAGGAGGAGAGCAGCTGCAAACACTGAGCCTACTCAATACTATGGACATGGCATTTCCCAAAGCAATCATGTTGGCTCCTCCCAAACCACCAGACTGTCAACTCCACTTCAGCCCAGTGTCTTCCCCAGGCCAATATCCCAGGGAAACTTCGGTCAGTGTGGGTCTTTCTGGGTCCAGCATGGAATGAAGCAGTTACAGAACTATGGCCCACACACCTCCTTTCAGGGAGGAGTGGAGGCAGCACTGCAGGATCAGGAGCAAGGCATGAAAACGAGACAGTTCTCAAACCATCAGCCACTGCATTTTCAGGGTACATACCAGCTGCCACCTCAGCTACAGCAGCCCCACCCCCAGCAGCCACAAGACCAGATGCCCCCAGTGCCCCAGCCCCCACCTCAGCTACAGCAGCCCTACCGCCAGCAGTCCCAAGCCCAGCTGCCCTCCCTGCCCCAGCCCCCACCTCAGCTACAGCAGCCCTACCCCCAGCAGCCACAAGACCAGATGCCACCACTGCCCCAGCCCCCACCTCAGCTACAGCAGCCCTACCCCCAGCAGCCACAAGACCAGATGCCCCCAGTGCCCCAGGCCCCACCTCAGCTACAGCAGCCCTACCGCCAGCAGCCACAACACCAGATGCCACCACTGCCCCAGCCCCCACCTCAGCTACAGCAGCCCTACCCCCAGCAGCCACAAGACCAGATGCCTCCCCTGCCCCAGCCCCCACCTCAGCTACAGCAGCCCCACCCCCAGCAGCCACAAGACCAGATGCCCTCCCTGCCCCAGCCCCCACCTCAGCTACAGCAGCCCTACCCCCAGCAGCCACAAGACCAGATGCCACCACTGCCCCAGCCCCCACCTCAGCTACAGCAGCCCTACCCCCAGCAGCCACAAGACCAGATGCCCCCAGTGCCCCAGCCCCCACCTCAGCTACAGCAGCCCTACCCCCAGCAGCCACAAGACCAGATGCCCCCAGTGCCCCAGCCCCTACCTCAGCTACAGCCACCCTGGGAGATATGACTTCCCCCCAGGAACATCTGAATGCCCCCCTAAGGAATCTTGCTACTTCCTAGGGACATAGGGGGGCCCACCTGGGAAGTCTGATTGGCCAGCCAGGACAGCTTGGTGCCCAACGGGGAAATCTGACTGCCCACCACGGCCATTTGCCTGCTCCCCAAGGACATCTGGATGACCACCTAGGAGATCTGACTGTCCAGCAAGGACATCAGGCTGCTTCCCAGAGACATCTGGATCTCTCCCTGCAAGATCTGGTTGATCTCTTTTGACAAGTAGATTTGAAGATTTGACAAAAGACACCACATCCCAAAATACTCAACTCAACTGTTTAGATGACCTTATTGGTTGTGCAAAACGATGAATTCTTAGATCATTTGAGAAATAGGGATACTTTAAAGTAAGAGCATCTATAATAAAATCCTCCAACTTCCTTGTGTTCAATTATAAAACATAACATGCTTATAGGGCTTACTCAGTTACAGACCCTGTGCTAAGAATTTTATAACTATGATTTGACAGAAACACTAGATGCCAGTCTGCCTCACTGAATAGTCTAGATGGCTCCTTGGTTGTACTAAAAGAAGGATTCTCAAATCACTGGAGAAACAGTGATCACCTTCACCATCATGTAACAGTCACCATAATATAATCAATCTTCCTAGTCAGTAATACTCAACAGCTAACACTCAGATTAAGGCTTACTCTTTGCCAGCTCCTGCACTAAGCACTTTACAATGATGATCTCATTTGATTCCCACCCTTGGAAGTAAAAGCAAATCTTGTCCTCCTTTTATAGACAAGGAAACTGAGGCAAGCAGAGGGTAAGTGACTTGTCCAGGGTCACAGAATAACTGTACACACTCATTTTTGAAGTGACTTCTTGCTGATTTCAGTTCCAGAACTCTAACCACTGTACTACCAATCCCCCTTTTAAGTGGGAAGTGTAGTGTATGGGTGATTAGACATTTCCAAGGCCAAGCTGAGTGGTGGGAGAGGATTTTGATTTGGTTTTTCCTTGTTTGCTTTCTGTTCTATAGGATCAGAATTTATTTCAGGGTTAGGCTGGGTTTTCAACAAAGACAAAAAAACCCAAAGGTTACCACACTCAGGGGCCCCAGGCAACTCTCTTAAAAAAAAATACATATATATATATATATATATATATATATATATATATATATATGTGTGTATATATATATATATATATATATGTATGTATTTTAACCATTTAGTTTCAAAAATTTGAATTCCAGCTTCATTCCCTTCCTTGCTTGTTGCCACCCTTACTGGGAAGACAAGCAATTCAATATAGGTTGTATATGTGTAGTTAATGCAAAACATTACCATAGTAGCTATATTGTAAAAGACTGATTATATTTCCCTCCCTCCTATCCCACCTCCCACTTGTTCTATTCTCTACTTTGGTCCTGTCCCTTTTCAAAAGTGAGTGCTTCCCACTTCCCTCCTCCCCCAGCTTGCCCTCCCTTCTATTATCCCCCCTTTCATCCCCTGCCCCTCTACTCTCCTGTATGGTGAGATACCCTATTTAGTGTGTATGTCATTCCCTCCCTGAGCCAAATTCAATGAGAGTAAGGTTGACCCATTCCCTTTTGCCTTCCTATTCTTCCCCTCCATTGTAACTATTTTCCCTTTTTTCTTCTATAGGGGATAGTTTACCCCATTCGGTGTCTCCCCATCTCTCATTATATTCTTCTCTCACCTCTCAATTTCACCTTTTAAGTATGATCCCTTCCTATTAAATTGGTTCTGTTCTCTCTATGTATACCTGTAAACATATATACACACATTCACATATGTATTCAAAAGCCCATATACCCTCCAATATGTGTGTGTGTGTGTGTGTGTGTGTGTGTGTGTGTGTGTGTGTGTGTGTGTTTGTGTTTGTTTCTATTCCCTTCAACTATTTTCATACTGAGAAATGTTTCATCAGTTGCAATTATTGTTTTTCCATGTAGGAATGTAAATAGTTCAACTTTGATACTTGAAAGTCCTCTATTCCACTAAATGACCATATTTTCTCCTGAAACAAGATACTCAGTTTTGCTGGGTAAGTGTTTCTTGGTTTTAATCCCAGCTCCTTTAACCTCCAGAATATCATATTCCAGGCCCTTTGATCCCTCAGTGTAGAAGCTGCCAGGTCCTGTGCTATTCTGATTGTGTTTCCACAATATTGAAATGGTTTCTTCCTGGCTGCTTGTAGTATTTTCTCCTTGATCTGGGGATTCTGGAACCTGGCTATAATATTCCTGGAAGTTTTCTTTTTGGGATCTTTTTCAGGAGGTGATCGGTGGATTCTTTCAACCTCTATTTTGCCCTCTGGATCTAAAACATCAGCGCAGTTTTCCTTGAGAATTTCTTGAAGGGTGATTTCTAGGTTCTTTCCTTGATCATGGCTTTCAGGTAGTCCAATAATTTTTAAATTGTCTCTCCTGGATCTATTTTCCAGGTCAGTGGTTTTTTCCATGAGATATTTCACATTGCCTTCTAATCTTTCATTTGTTTGGATCTGCTTAACAGCATCTTGATTTCTCATAGAGTCACTAGCTTCCATTTGCTCCAGTCTAACTCTGAAGGAATGAATCTCCTCAGTGAACTTTTGAGATTCTTTTTCCATCTGGCAAATTCGGCTTTTTAAGGCATTCTTCTCCTCATTGCCCTTTTGGGCCTCCTTTGCCATTTGAGTTAGTCTGTTTTTTAAGGTGTTGTTTTCCTCAGTCAGGCCGTTGACCCTCATTTCATACTTTTCCTGCATCCTTCTCATTTCTCTTCCCAATTTTTCCTCCACTTCTCTTATTTGGTTTTTAAAATCCTTCTTAAGGTCCTCTATGGCCTGTAACTCGATCATATTTTCATTTGGGGCTTTTGGTGAAGGAGTTCTGACCTCACAGTCCTCCTCCTCTTCCATGTTAAAACCTCCAGCTCACACAGGTCTGGGCTCAGCTCCCAGAGTGCTTTACTGGCAGCTCCCTGCAGGCCTGCAAGACTGTCCTCAGCAGGAGGTTAGCTTCTCTGTGTCATTTTGTGGGTTCTAGAACTCCAGAGTTTTTTCAGAGTCCCAGTTTATATATATATATAATGTATAATATATTGGAAGTGGTATGGGCAGGAGCACCACAGAAGTGCTGTTTCTACTCCACCATGTTGGCTCCGCCCCCAGAAGAAGTCTTTCTAATATAGCAAATGAGTACACGTTCTTGTGTGATTTCTAGTTTTTGCTTCTTATGACCTCTCTGTTATCAGGCTTATTTGGTTGTTATTTAAGCAAAATACAACTAGATTTCCAGTTCAGTTCAAAAGGAGCCCAAAACAAAATTTCAAACTCATGAAAAGTACTAAGTTTCAGCTCTCCACAAAGACAGTCATTTTCAAGTGAATGGAGGTGTTGAAGTCAATAGAAGTCAAAGTGAACAGGCCTTTTTCCTGAGGACTTAGAAGTCCCCCAGCCCTCCCTGCCCTACTATTAGATATTAACACAGCCAATAGATATTGGAATTTTTAGTATGTGTGCATGTGTACATTTTGCATCAGTATATGTTTCTTATTTGTTGTTTGTTTATCATAGCTCAACAAGCCAACTTCCCAGGAGAAAGAAAAGAAATGCTGTTCCCTATCCAAGCATATTTAGGGCTTATTGTTGATTAGTGGGATCAATTGTTTTCTCAGAAAGAGATGATCCCCCTTTATCATAGCCCCCAATAGACTTGGTTCAGTGAAGGCAAAGTTAATGTGTGCATAAATCCCATTATTTGCATGATCAAAAAAAATCAAAGGGAAAATATCAAAACATGTTACATTACTGGTAATAGATCATTGGGAAGAAACATAGTTTGAATGAAAGGGAAAAGTGCAATTTTACTGGGCTTTTGTCTCTTGGTGGGAGCCACTCTAGAAAGTAAAAAGAGGCTGGGCTCTGAAGTTTTATTGGTTGGTAGCTGAGGACTTGTGCCTTTGGAATCTGTGAATGCCCTATGAGAGAGCATCTCCAAAGAGTAAAAGCAGGCACGGTTCTTGGTTCCTAGTGGGTTGGTCCTTGAAAGGAAAGAGTAGAAATATCTAGAACTGAACCAGCTTTGGGACAGGCCATCACCTCTTCCCACTTGGTTCCATTCATTTGGTGCTAAAATAGAGCCCTGCTGCCAGGAGAAGGTCAGAAGCCCCCATTTTGTAAGAAAGAAGACTTCTCTCTAGAGTTGTTTGGCCAGCGCTCCTCTTGAGTTTCAACAGACGTGGAGAACTTATACAGTCTCATTCTTTATGCTGGGGCATGATTTGTAGGTTAGCATTAGAAGGTGGATATTTTGGGGGGAGGTTTTTATTTTTTTTAAAGCAATTGGGATTAAGTAACTTGCTCAAGGTTACACGGCTAGTCATTATTTATGTGTGGGTGCTCATTTTCTGAGGCCGGTTTTGATCTCAGGTCATCCCAACTCCGAGGCCGACGCTCTTACTGTGCCACCTAGCCGCCCCATTTTTTTTTTTTTTTTTGCCTTTTGGAGGGCAATTGGGGTTAAGTAACTTGCCGAAGGTTACACGGCTAGGTTTGTTGTTGTTGTTGTTTTTTTGTTTGTGTGTGTTAAGTGTCTGAGGCGGGCTCTGAACTCAGGTCCTTCTGACTCCAGGGCTGACACTCTACTCACTGTGTCACCTAGCCGCCCATGGGGGGAAGGTTTTTGTTTTCTAGTTTGAATTTCTTCCAGCTTCTTCTGGAAGAAATTCATAGCCTTTGGTTGTGGAGGAGGGGAGGTCACTGAATGAATGAAGTACCCTGTTAGCTTTAGTCAAGTACTTTATAATTTATTAAGAAATAATACATTGAATCTTCTCAGCAATGCAGTGATATATGTCAATCCCAAAAGACTCATGAAGGAGAAAGACACTTACATCCAGAGAAAGAACTAGAAAGAACTGAGTTTGAATCCTGATTGAAGCAAACTGCTTGATCTTTTTCATCTCAATGTTTGGTTTTATTTCCTCTTTACCATTTTTCATTCCATCTAGTACAATCGGCCTTTGTAACCTGACTAATGTCTAATGTGAAAGTATTGGCAGATCCTAGACTGGATTATATGCCATCTTGGGAGGTGGGAGGACAGGAAAATTTGAAACTCAAGGAACTATGGAATTGAATCTTGCAAACTAAAAACAAACAAACAAATTAATAAAAAAAAAAGGAAAAAAGAAAGACAAACCAGCAGTAAGCATTAGAGATAAAATCTGAACACAGGTCTTAATACTTCAAAGATGGTACAATACTACTAAATGCTGCCTCTGTGACCTCATTGTAATAAAGGGTGCAAAAAGTTCATATCTCTTAAAAATAAAGTTTAATCTGTATTATTAATAAAAAAAGAAATAATACATTGAGGGGTAGCTAGGTTTCACATGCGTAGAGTACTGACCCTGGAGTCAGGAAGCCCTGAGTTCAAATTTGACCTCAGATATTTACCACTTAATAGCCATGTGACCATGGGGAGTCACTTAACCCCAATTGCCCACCCTTCCCTCCTCCAAAAAAGCAAAATAAACAAATAAACAAGAAATAATACATTGAGATTCATTATCAACGGGGTTCAAACTCTCTCCTCTCTTACCCTCTCACCTTCAAATTAACCAGTATGTGCTCCTTAGTTTGTATATTATGTAACCAAAAGAGAATACTGATTTTGAGAGGAAAATTCTTATTTGGGTGGATTTTTGTTATCAATGTAATTGTTTGATAATTTTTGTTTTATTCTCTGATATTTTGTTTCCTTCTTATATTTAATGTTTAGGTCTGAAAACTTATAGTTAGTAATTGTCAATAAATGCTTTGGGACTTGCTTAGATTGTTGCTTGGACATATTGGACTTTTCCAGATTATGAAAAACAGTCATAATAGGGTATAATATTGATTGTTTTCTCAATAAGTGGGTAAATAAGCTGGTGGGGGGGGGGGAAAGAGAATTTGAAACTAAATATAAAAAAGAATAATAAATAAATAAATGAACTTTTGAAAATAGTTGTTACAGATGAGAGATGAAACTTAAATAATTTTCTTGATAGCATCACATAAGTGTTAGATAGTATCACTGTATAAAAGTGGGGGTGAATATTCCTCAGTATGATCTTGTGGGGTGGGTCAACTCTGTTTTCCAAAGACTTGATAACAGACCAAGAAGTAAGATACCTATTCATCTCCTCTCAGAGATGAGAACAAAAAGGCAGCAAAATACAGTGGATGGAGGATTGGTCTATGAGGCAGGAAGAAATGGGTTAAAATTCCACCAATGAAATATACTCCTTTGTTTGTTGAGAAGGTGCCAAGCAGCATCAGGAGAAAGTATCCTCAACTGGGCATTTTCTGCCCAAACTCTGAGGGACACAGGACTCTTTCTCTGTCTCTCTCTTTGTCTCTGTCTCTCTCTCTCTGTCTCTCTGTCACTGTCTCTGTCTCCATCTGTCTCTGACTCTCTTTCTGTCTCTGTCTGTCTGTCTGAATAAATGAGTATTTTGATAATAGGAAATTCCAAAGTTGTCATTCTGTAGCTTATAAGGAGGAGGTTGTATTCATTTGTATTCCACAGCAAGATAGCACAATAAAGCAGGAAACCAGGTAGAGAAGTGGAGAGAGAGAGAGAGAGAGAGAGTGCTGACCTCTGAGTCAGAAGAAGTAGAGTTGAAATACAGCCTTAATCCAGCTGTGGGACCCTGGGCAAATCACTCCAAAACTTTTTTCTCCCTTTGTCTTAGGACAGGCTTCTGCCTCTTCAGGAAGCAAACACAGTATTTAGGAAAGAATAATTGACATTTTTAATTAATCAAATAAGTTCAAACAAATCAATCCTTCCTAATGTAGGCAAAATTGGAGAACTTTTACAGAAGACCAGTCTTGATGAGTAAAGAATACAGGTATGTTGAGAGCTCATACATATACCACATATACACACAGATATGTATGTCTATATAGAGATATACAAATAACTCTCTGAGCCCTCTTAGAGATTAAATGAAAATATCCTGTATTGCTTTTCTTCTCCATATACCAAGTTAAAGGCGTGATATACATTTGAGCATCTCCACTATAGCCTTACTGTTATCCTTCATTGGAATGTGGAATCAACCTTTTGCTTTCTTTAAATGTATATATGTTTATTTTCTTTTTAAAAAAAATCACTGTCATTTCTCAATACTAGCTTCTACTCCAACCAAATAGAACCTTTCCTGGTAACAAAGAAGGACAAATAAGCAAAGCAAACGAACTCGTTGGCCATGTGTGGTAGCATCTGTCTCCTTTGGTGGTAAACCACCTCTTGACCCAGAAGAGAGCAGCAGACATGTCCATAAGTCTTCTTAATTTAATATTAATTAGATTAGGAATCATGGATACAATGAGAGCTGTGATTTTATCTGTGTGGTGAGCTTCTAGCTGAGGACAAATTGTCTGCCAATGTATCATTCTAAGAGCTCCTTTGGTGTGAAGAACTTGTGACATACCAGGGTTGCACAGACTCTGGGGGATGTGAGATAAGACTTTAAGCCAGGTCTTGTTGGCTTCCAAGCTGCCTTTCTAGTCATTGGAATAAGCTGACTCTTGAATTGTCAGAGAAGAACTATATATATTTTTTATCTGGGCCCTCTTCTTTCACTCTGCCTTACTTTATACAAGTCTTTGCATTCTCTGAATTCATCATGTTCAGCATTTTTTAGGGTAAATTAATATTCCATCACATTCATGTTCCACAAAGGTGTTCCATTATTCTCTAATTGATTGGCATCTCCCTTGTGTCCATTTCTTTGATGGTAAAAAGGTGCTTAAGTGAATATTTGGATCTACATGTGATCCAAACCTCAGAAGTAGATTCCAGCTTGATAGCTATCCATCATCCTGTTCACCTCATTGTTTTGTTTCTTTCTAATTTTTATTGATAACTTAAATACCAAGGGCAGCTAGGTGGCACAGTGAATAGAGCACTGGCCAGGAGTCAGGAGGACCTGAATCCAAATCTGACCTCAGACACTTAAAATTTAGTAGTCTTGTAACCTTGAGCAAGTCACTTAACCCCAATTGCCCTGCCATCCCCCCTCCAAAAAGAAAAAAATAAAACCTTAAATACCAATAAAATGGGAAAAATATGACGATTGAACATGATCAGATCTCTTAGCACACCTTACTCTTCTTTTAAAATATCCTAAGTCCCAGGGCAGCTAGGGGGCGCAGTGAATAGAGCATCAGCCCTGGAATCAGGAGGACCTGAGTTCAAATCCAGCCTCAGAAACTTTAACACATAACTAGCCAACTAGCCTTGTGACTTTGGGCAAGTCACTTAACCCTATCTGCCCCTCCAAAAAGAAAGAAACAAACAAACAAATAAAGAAATAAATAAAATATCCTAAGTCCAACTTGTAGCTTTCAAAGCGGATGTGGTGGTGCTTCTTAATTAGCCTTCCTTCTGTTCTCTGATTTTTCTCTGAAAATTCCTCTATGACTTTTTTTTTTCATATCCTCTCCTCTATCAGGTAAAGTTCCCATTGTCCTTACCCCATAGTTTCCTCAAATTGAAGGTCAAAAAGAAAAAACAAGACCTTACAACAAATATAAATACACAAGTTCTCCCATTATCCCAGGCTCAAAAATGTCCGGCTTATTCTGCACCTTGCATCGATCAATATGTCCACAAGGTGGCAGCACACTCCATCA
Source organism: Gymnobelideus leadbeateri (assembly GCA_011680675.1). NCBI lineage: Eukaryota > Metazoa > Chordata > Mammalia > Diprotodontia > Petauridae > Gymnobelideus > Gymnobelideus leadbeateri. The sequence continues at coordinate 52,583 of WOXC01002562.1, forward strand.
GGTCTCTGGAATCCTAGCATGCCACTGATCTGAGCCTTTGAGCCTTTCAAAGCTGTTTTTCTTTAGCAGGTTGTGGCAGTCATTCTTTTGGCTCTGCTCTCTTCACTCTGCATCATTTCACTGAGCTCTGCCCAGTTTTTTGGAAATTGCCCATTTTGTCATTTCTTGGGGTACAAGTAGGATCCCATTCCATTTATGTACTGTTATTTGAGCAGTCATTTTCCGATTGACGGGCACCCTTTCAGTTTCTAAGTTTTGCATACTACAAAAAGAGCTGCTGTAAATATTGCTGAACCTGTAGATTTTTCTTCTTTTCTGTTAGAGGCATCTGGGTGGCCCAGTGGCTAGAGTCATGCACTTCTTGCTCCTTTCCCTCTTTCTTTGATTTTTCTGGGGCATGGGACTAGCAATGGGACTGCTGGGTCCAGGGGTATGCACAGTTTAGTGACCGTGGGGCTGAGTTTCAAATTGCTGTCCAGAATGACTGGCACCTACTCCAACATTTCTCATTTTCCTCTTAGCCCTGTGTGTGTGTGTGTGTGTGTGTGTGTGTGTGTGTGTGTGTGTGTGTTGGAAATTTAGAGTTGTTTTCATTTGTATTTTTCTAAATATTACTGATTTGGAGAACTTTTCCGACTAACCCCCACAGAAAATAGATACCATAGGTAACAGATATGAGGCTGCTCTTGGGAAAGTTGTCAAAGAGGTTACCAACTTGACTGAGGGAGAAGCTCAATCAAAAGACCAACCTGTAGATCTGGCCCTCTCTGAGGGCTTTTTGCTTCAACCAGTGTAGCATGATCCCCAATTAGAACTGGTTTATCTCTTGTAAACAACCCATAATGACATTTCAGAGTCTCAAAAATCCAAAATTTCTAGACCTTTCTCTTTGATTCATATTTAGCTTCCTTTCATGCCCATAAAAACAATAAGATGGACTGCATGAAGTCCCTCTCTTGGAATTACTTTGTATATTTCCATTTCAGTGGAATACTGCCTGTAGAATATAAGCTGCTCCTTCTACTTGAAAAAAATATCCTTTTATTGCTTTTTCCCTAATGCTTTGTATTGTATAGACCAAGGGTCAAAAATAAAACACTGTAAATAATTTTTAGCTGAGAATCTATGAGGACTTTTTACAGCAGAGTAGGGGCCTGTTTGAAGGTACTGCTTGGTGAAGAATTAAGTTCTTGTATAAATTTATTTCAGTTGAAGAAATAATCTATCAAAATCATGCAATCATTCTTACTGCTTAAATAAAACTAAAGTTTGAACATAATCAACAGATCTTGTAGAACTATTTTTATTTTTGCCATCATTAAGAAACATGAACACTTTCCTACAAAGAAAAACAGAAAATATGATTGTAACTAAAACTGATTCTCCACCATGTATGGTTGGGTTTTTTTCTAGGCATATTTCAAACTTAACAAGGGAGCTCCAATGCTGGCCTACTCTGCTCCTTCCCTTTCTGAAATTCCTTCTGCTCTTTTCTGTATTTTCATGATTCATTGATGCTTTTTTAAGAGAAAGAAGTTATTCTAAGGGGAGAGAAGGGAGTAGGCAATGAAAACCCAGAGAAGGAAGCACCATGTAATCACTGAAGGCATTGAGTTTGCTTCTGGAAGATTGTGAGGTTTGAGAATGGAGAGGCCTGACTGCCCACTTAGAACAGAGCTCAGCAAACCCTAGTGTTAGCACATGCTCCAAGGACAGGTCTCTTTGTCACAACAACTATTGTGTTACCCTCCTCCTTCCATCTGAGGTTTTCTTCTCTTACAAATGAGTGTGATCACCAAAAATAAAGCCACATATGGTCTTTGTTTGGAAATCCATTTCTCACCCTTCATCTTTTGGCCAAGAGGTGAGAAGCACCAGTCTTCTGCAGTGTTGACCATGGTTCTTGAGTCCTCCACAGCTCTTTTTCTTTCTAGTGTTGGATTCATGGTTCTCAGTTCACTCAACCTCAGTCCCCTTAAGTTACTCAGGTTGTTCAGAATAGGCACTTTTGATATTTCTTATGGCCCAGGAAGAGTTAATTATTGCTTATATACCATACAATGTTGCTGTTACTATGTACAATGATCTCCTGGGTCTGCTTACTTTACTCAGCAACAGGAACTCTAGATTAAAAAAAAAAAGAATGCTAAAATGTTTTTTTTCCTCCTAAAGAAAAAAAAAAACTCAGTTTATTGCAGTGGGAGAGGTAATTAGGACCCATGTAAAGTGCTGGGTTTTACCAAGCACCAGAAAGTAATCTGGAACTGGGAGCTCGCCTCATTGTGCCCAAACCTCACCATTTTTGATTTGTCAAACAAAGGAAGTCTGTAATCGGGGAAAGAATATTAGGAGAAGTTGGATCAGGGGAATCCTTGGTTTAGATGATTAGACATAAATAACTTCTGACTGAGAAGCAGCTAGCTGGCCTCCTGGCCCACAAAAGTAAGCTGAACTAGATGTATTCCATGTATATTATGGAAATGTATAACATAGAATATATTATGGAACACGTGTTCATGTATTCAATTGGTTTAGACTTTGCTGTTAAACACAGGACTAACCACTAACAACACAAGAGACTCCTAATAAATACTGCTGAACCTGGCATTAGGCACAAAGTGCTCTGCAGGTTTGGAGGTAGAATAGCTACTCTGTAAAAACTATGGATTGTGACCCCTTATCCTCAAACTGCATGAGTACAGTGGCTTACCTTGGCAAGAAGGGGTCTCCCTCAGATATAGGAGCAGAAGAGGAAAGGACAAAGACAGAAAGATTTGCAGGTAAACTGCACAAAAAGAAAGACAATGAATGACATCAATTTTCTTCAAAAATTAAGAGAAGTCATCTGCTCAGAAAAAGGAGGACTGGGGTGAGAGAGGTCTGGATAATTAGAGAAGGGACTATGTTAATCAGGGAGAAGCAGATGACTGAAGCACAGTAAGACCTTTTAGATCAAGGCTTCTTCAGCTTTTTCCACTTGATCCCCCACTTTGCTCTAGATATTTTTACATGAGCCTGGGTCTAGAGGTATATAAAACAAGTATAGAAATCAAACATTTACTGCTATTAAATCACAAGGGAATTTATTTTAAAACAATTTTTGGTTTATATATAATTTTACCATTTGTTAAAGATGAAATCAAATTTGCATATCAATGAGATGGATGAACTTGTTTACTGTTACATAAAGCATTAAATCTTGGCAGAATAGTTGATACTACTGGACATAGAACATCTTCTACATTTTACAGAGTTGATCAATATTTTGATTTTATAATCATCGATGCTGAGGAGCCTGTTTTGCATAAATATACAGTACAAAATGGCAGGAGTGTGTTTAGTTCCATTTCAGAAATTGTTAAAAATTTTGTCCTAATTGCAAACCAAAATTCATTTAACAATTTTTTTTAGGAAATTCAAGTTTTAAACCTGTTTTGGTTGATAACTTGGCAAATTCTTTTTGAACTTTTAATGGGAGGTGATTGATATGGATTTGTTTCTTTTAATTTCAGTTGAGTATGGTTTATGAACCCAACTTAGCTTTTTAGAATAAAAAATTGAAAGGAAGTATTTCTGAAACTGCCTCAAGGGACTTTAGATGATCAATTATAACTTTTATAAATAAATCTTTGGGAAGTTTACTTTCAATTATAAAATCATTGATAGCTGTAAACACTTTGAAAAAAACATTTCCACCTGATTATTTCATATGTTAAATTTTTAAATAAAATTTTCAATTTTATCTTTAACATAAATATGTTACATGCATTTCCTTGAAGTTACATATATAAATCATTGAGTTTTTTTTTTTAAATACCGGACAAATACATTTAGAAGGCTTTATTATGAAAAAAATTTTTTAAATGGGAATTCTGCAAGTCAAAAATATAACAAATTCATCTTTCAACTAAAATAATCTCTTTAAATTTCCTCTTCTTGAGAGTCACCTTACCCCTGCAAATAGTAATAAGCTTTTGGAAATGGAATCCATACCTTACTAAATGTTTGAAAACAAATGAATATTAAGTGGAAAGATTTTAATGAAGTTCATGATTTTCATAGTATCTCAAAGCACAATATCAAACTCATGTGACTTTTTTTCTGCTAAGAACGCCTCTCAATGGATGATGCAATAAAAGTGATATGTTCATTAGCAACAACTATAACTTTTCCTAAAACTCCAACCTTATCACCTTCATTGCTACAGCACCTTCTGTTCAGACTTCAAAACAATATTCCCACGGTCAATTTTCATTTATGAAAAATTCATTGAGTATAAGGTATATATCTTTCACTCTTAGGTGCCCATCCAAAGGGCACCAAAGCAATAATTCCTCATGAATGCTTTCTAAAAAAGCATGTCTTAGATACAGTAAAACAGTGTTAGGTTAGAAATATCTAAGTCAATAATCTGAATGAATTGGAAATTTTGGGCTGCTCTGTGAATAAGCTATTAAGACTTATCATTAATAATTTCAGTAAATTTTTAGAAACAGTATCATGTAAAAGAGGAATTTTGTAAATTTCATTCCCATCCTTTTTCCCATGAACTATTTCAGACATTTGAATAGCATCAGGTAACATGAGATCTTCTTTATCACATAGGGTGATAATAATGTTGGCAATTAAAACAACTCCAACAGAATTGTGGATCATAAAGGAGGATTCAAGAAAAAAACAATTGCCATTTCAAGACATACTACATAAAAATACTACACGTTCTTTCCCAATTGCTTGACTTTTGCCTTTCCTTCTGCCTGCCCTCTGAGTATTGCAGGAAATCTCTCCTAAGGTCTCTAGTGTCCCTGGCATCTATCCCCATTTTTTTTATTCCCTCGACTCCCAGGCCAGTCCAGTTTTTCATTTCCTAAGTCCTCCTTTGTCCTCCACCAAGAATGAACCTGTCATTCACTCCTCCTGGCCTTCAGAGAGAGGGAAGAACCTGGTGGCCAAATCAGTAAACTGCTCTGGCCTCAGGTCTTGTACTCTGTAAAAGCTAGTAGGTATGACTGACCCCTTGAGTTCTTTTCCTGAGTCCATTTCAAGGAATGTTCTGACTAAATTTCTTCTCTGCTAGTCAAGGCTCTAAATGTTTTAGAACTGAGCCCCCCTCCTCCCCCTTTCCAGCTTTCTCCTACACTCTCCAGGCAAACTGTACAACCAATGCCTCATTTTGCCACCCCACTGACTTGCTCAGGCATTCTCTATGCCTCCATGTTGTCTCTAAGAGAGCCTTCAAGATACACGGGAACACCTAGGCCATGGAGGCCTCAGTTCTCCAACCTGTGTTCTAGACTCACCAATATTGATCCTTGCTGCCACCTGTGACCAGCCACCACAACAGGTGCAAGTCAAGGGAGAGAAATCTCTTGAATAAGCTCCTCTATTTCTGAGGGAATAAATCTTTTAGGTAGACAAGAAGATAGTCAAGTTAAGGCAAGAAAGATTTATTAGGAGCCTAGTAGGTCATTATCTAAGGTCTTGTAAATAAAAACAAAAGCCAAAAAAAGGGACAAAAGTCCTGAATATATCTAGTTTAGCTTGCTTTTATGAACCATGAGGACAGCTGTTCCCCAATCAGGTGAAACTCTTCTGGTCGACTAATATTCTTTCCCCACATACAATCTTGCTTTGTTCAACAAGTCATGCAGGAATTCCTTTGTACACTGGTTTGCACTCCTAATTCTGGGCTATTTTCTGGTGATTTGGGGAAGGTCCAGTGGTTCATTGGACATAGATAAGTCTTAACTGCATCTCCCAGCAGTACTGAATCTCTATGATGGTCTGATACATAAGTCTTAAACACTCTCAAATGTGACTAGTTTTTGTGAGGGTTCAAACATGGAGGACATTCTTGGAATGGAGACCTGAAGTCTTGTGCTTCCTGAGGTGGAAGGAGCTCCTAGGGCGACAAGGGAACATTCCCTGAAATTGTGGTCTTAGAGAGTTTCCTGGGGATTCTGAGAGGACAGTAATCCTCTTAGTAGTGTTAAACCTTGTTACTCCAGTGGCTGGTTAATTCTGAAATGAATACAGACCCCACAGAACACCAACACCCCAAATCTCAGACAAATCACAATCCTTTCCTAGTTCTCAGCTTGGCCTTGGGCCCAACTAAAGCACTGAGAGACTCAATATACCCTTAACTGACAAAGCAAGTAAAAAGTGCCTATCACCCCATGTATCCATCTTCCTTGAATAAGTCAAGATCCATAATCTTCATGTTAGTTAGAAATGTCATTTAATACAAAGGATAAGGCATCTAGAAACATGAGATCAATGGAATTGGCATGTGGTATTTCAGGCTGCTGTCTCAAGGGGGCAGTCCAATCTTCCAGAGGGGTAGCCAGATGTTCCTGGGAAGTGTCCAGATGTGCCTGAGGCAGCCAAATCTCCCAGGGGGGCTTCCATATGTTCATCAGGAAGAAACACTGTAGACCCTAGCCCAACATTTCTCTTGGGATGCAGTTCTTGCTGTTTCAAACAAGGGGGCAATTCATTTGATTGCTCTTCCTCTTTCACAAATGGTGGTAGCTGTGTCTGGCCTTGAGGCTCCTGTGGTGACTGATGTTGATATCTGGTCAGATGTTGTACCTGGGATGTAGGATGTTGCTGAGGATATGGCTGTTGCAGTTGATGTGGAGGTTCCTCTACATACTGAGAAGGCATTGGGTGATAACCTGGGTACAACTGGCCCATTGTCCATCTCTGCTGCTGTTGCTGGTGCTGTAGTGGTAGCTTCACTGCTCCCCAAAAGGAGGTATATGAGCCATAATTCTCTGGCTCTTGTGTTTTCTGTAGTACCTGTAGTACCTGCCTAATTTTCCAGCTTTCTTCTACATTCTCCAGTTAATTTGGACAACCAATCTCTGATTCTCCCACCCCAGTGATTTTTGCTCAGGCATTCTCTATGCCTGGAATTCCCTCCCCTTCAGTGGGATTCAATTCAATTCAATTCAAACCATAGAACTACCATAGGAAAATTTTCCCATCACCCCCAGAAAAAAATCAACAGATCAGATCCAACTGGCCAGATGTAATGGAAGGGCACTGAGGCTTGGGATATTTACTGTCCTTTCAAGCTCCACCTCATAGAAAGCAAGAGCCTTGCCTCCTTTTATTTTCTGGAGATGCTCTCTGAAGGCAGGTTCTCAACTTATGTACAAATAAGAACCTCCTCCCAAAGGCTACTTCTGTTAGGTTGGCCAAGGGTGGGAACTCTTAGTGCTCAGGAAAAGTAGGTGATAATTGAAGTTCAATTGTAGTTTCCCCACTTCACACCCACAACTGAAACAACAATTTACTAGAAGGAAAGTTTTATTTGGGCAACTGGATGACCAAGTAGATAGAGGGCAGGACTTGGAGTCATGGAAGACTCATCTTTCTGGCTTCAAATCTGGCCTTAGACACTTACTAGCTATGTGGCCAGGGGCAGCTCAACCACATTTGCCTCACTTCCCTCATCTATAAAATGAGCTGGAGAAGGAAATGGCAGACCACTCAAGTGTCTTTGCCAAGTAAACTCCTAATGGGGAACAAGAGTCAAACCCAATAGAAAAATGGTGATAACTACAGTCATAAGAACCAAGTTGATACTGGCCAAAAGAAGCTCAATAAGCCTGACACCAGGACAGACATTATACAGGACAGCTAAAAGGACAAAGTAAGAGGAGGTGTTAACTTGCCTTCTTAGGCAGAAGGGATTTCTTCTCTGGGAATTCCCCATGATCAGTGAGTTCCCAAGTCCAGTCCTCATCCCTACAATGCTGAAACCTTGTTTTACAAATCTGGAAGCAGAATGAAGAGGGCTGGTCTGGGAAACGTGACAATGCTTCATTCAGCTTTGAAGAAAAAGAGAATCACTGAAAGACACAACAATTTCAAGTTTTAAAACACCTTACCACTGTATCTCAGGCAGTTCTCACAACTTGGAAATACTAGGTAGGTCATACTGCTTTGTGATTTTAAACAACCTGTGAACTCACAAGGTCAGGGAACTCAGACTGAAGACCTTGCCTCTACCCAAGCAGATGGATATCTCTCTGCAAATGAATTTCTTAGAACGTGGCTTAGGTCCCAGAAAAGTGTGACTTGTCCATGGTCCCACAGTCATTAAGTTGCAGAGGGAAGACATGAGTCAAGGTCTCACTAGGTTTAAGGTGAACTCCTTCAGCAATAGGGAATGTTCTTTAAGAGCTCTGTACCCACTAGCAGGTACCCCAGGGCCTGGCACCCTGTGAGCACTTATTGAATGCTTGTTGACAGACCTTTATATGTCTTCACTAGGATTGGGGATCCAAGGACAAAACCAAAGTCTTCCTCCTGTAATTGCTTAATGTGTTTGTGTAGAAGTGCTTATTTTATTTACTTGTGTAGAGGTTTTCTCTGGACTCTACCCCTCCTCCCAGTCCCTGCACCCAGCAAAATGGAACCACCTGGAGGGCAGGGAGTTTAATTATTTCTTAGCACACACACACACACACACACACACACACACACACACACACACACAACTGTCCCAGTACTTTGGTCATACTTATGAAAGAATTACTTGTGTGTTGAATTGAATGGAGGGTGGGTGGATGCAAAAGACTCTGGACCCCAAGGAGTTCTTATTCTCTTGGGAGAGAGGTGGGGAAAAGCACACTGATGAAGAAATAGAAAGTTAAGGAGAAAATAATAGGAGGTGGGGCTCTGTTTGATAATCACTTGACCCATGGAGAGAAGGAAAAGAGTCATCTCACAAAAGAAGGCTGTGCCCTCATGGCCATTTGGAGAGTATCTTTGGAGTCTCTTCAAGGAAGATGGACCCCACCCCACCTCCACAGGACTGGAAGACTTCTTCTGATGAGTGAGGCATCTTTGTTCCCATTTGTCCTATGGGATTGCTTTCATGGGGTCAGGAAGGTGTTTCCAGAGTTGGAATGAATGTGCTTATGCAGCATTTCTTCAACTAGGGCAATCATTTCCAGGTGGTTTTAAGAAGGTTTTTTTTTTTTCCTAGTTCAAAATTCTCCATTCAAATACCTTTTGTTCAAATCCTCAGGGCCTTTACTTTGGTCCTTAAAAAATGCCCATTGATGGAAAATGCTATCCATATCCTGAGAAAGAACTTTGGAGCCTGAATGCAGATGGAAGCATACAATTTGCTCTGCTTTTCTTTTGTTGTTTTGTTTTATTTATGCTTTCTTGTGGGGCCTCCTATTAGTTCTAATTGTTCTTCTAGACTAATGTAAAAATATGTTTATTATGAATGTATAAGTAGAGCCGATATCAAATTGTATGCTATATTGGAGAGGTGGAGAAAATTTAAACCTCAAAATCATATGGCAGTGAATATTGGAAAAAAAAATAAATAATATCACAGAAAAATGATCATTGAATGAATGAATGAAGGTACTGGCTCCAATTCCAGTCCCTTGCCATGGCTCTGGCCCCAGCAGAGTCTTCAGGGAGAGGGCTGCCCAGGGCCATGGGGAACCCAGCTAGTGCATGCCCTGTGCTTCTGAATTGCAGTCCCTTCCTTCTGTCCCAATTCCTTACCCTGGTTCTGACCCTGCCTTTCACCTCAGCAAAGTCCTCAAGGAGGAGGACTCCCAGGGACAGAGGGAAGCTGGTCATCTAGATCTGAGACAGCAGCAGGGCAGCAAGCAGAGGAAGGCACAGATACCTGAACTTCTCCCAACTAGGAAGCTGGAGAAGCCTACCCCACTCATAGTGCTTCCTTAAGGTCAGCCACTTGGTGCTGAGGGAGCTGCAGAGATGTTTGGGCTCTCTCCACAATATTTCTGCTCTGCCTTAACTACTAGAAATTAGAGAGTCCTGCCCAGGTCAGCAGAGTTTCCAGGGTGCAGATGTCCTGACCTACAAGGGCAGATACACCAGGAGGCTGTACTACTGTCAGATTCCACAAGGCTGTGACAGCCTCTCCTGCTATCAGACCATTCACTTTCTTGGGTGTCTTTGGACCCAGCCTATTTCTGTCCATCTTTCCTATTACCCACAGACGGCTGTTAGAGTAATATGGGTAGAGAATGACAAAGTGGGGTCAGAGTTAAGTTGTTTATAACTACCCATTTCCCTAAGTTTATGTTGGAATGGTAAGGAATGGTTGAGAGAGTCAGGTTGGAGATAAGAGTGGGATGCCCAGAGCCCTCCTCTACATTGTCCTCCCCAGCCATTGGATCATCCTTTTCCTTGCTTGGATTCCTTCCCTTTGAATTTACTCCATCTGAGGAACAACAACATTCTGAAACTGTTTTATTGAGTTTATGAAAAAATGTCAAATTAGATATGAAAATGAAACACTACACTGGAATGGTTTTCTTTTACTGGTGTCTTGGAAGAGGTACATACTATTACTCCATAGCAGGGAATGATTTATGGCAGTATTGTGGGAATGGTCAACCCTTTTTGTCAAAGATTTTTACAGTAAGGTAAGGAGCACATTCTGCACCCGTCACGTTAATAAAGAAAAAGGCAGAAGGGCTAAGTGGATATAGAACTTACAAGTACAAAACAAATTAGTCTTCAGAATGATGAAAGCCAGTAAGTAGATGTTTTGGCCATTGAAAGTTTTCCTGAAGCAATAGCTAGCCATTAGTAATTAATTCACTCACATCAGAAGATAGGAGACCAGTTCCCAGGGCTTCATTCATCTTCCTTATAGTGTAACCTAACATGCATCCCTTTCCCTCTCAAGCCCTCAGTTTCTGTAATATGAGGTAGTATTGGGGCCAGACTTAGAGAGGTGACTCTTAGAACTGGGGCAACTTTTAGTAACTTGCTGAACTGAGTTTGGATGCATGGTAAGGGAAATGAATGATGGAGACTGGAGGCTGGAGGCAGATACAAACTGAAAGATAAAGCACTTTGGAGCTGATGATGCAGAATTTTGAAAATGGCATTTGGGTTGGCCAGTCTGGGAACTTCCAACTAACCCAGCCCTCAAAAAGAAGACCCAGTCTCTGACACAAAACTATCTGTGTATCTCTGGCCAAGTCGGCTTTCAAGGCTTTGAGCAATACTGTAAGACATCAAGTTAGGGAGAGGAGGAGGAAAGTGCCAACTTCCTCACCCAGGGGTTCCTATTGCCAATAAAGTTATGGGTTTCATCCTTAGCACTAGTTTAAAAGTGAGTACCTTCAGCAACAGGCATCCTTCCTTCAAGGCAAAAGCCATTCTCTGTGTCCTCAGCAGTTAGTTACTCAGGAACTGGCACACAGTGAGCACTTTCTACATACTTGTTGACTGACTGACTACTACATGCCTAAACTAGATTTGGGGGACCCAAGGAAAAAACCAAAGCCCCCTTCTTGGAATTGCTTAGTATATCATTTGTATTTCCTTATGTAGAAGTTTATTTCTGGACTCTATCCCTCCTTCCTCAGTAGAATGGAACTTGAAGTCAAGGAGTTTAATTAGTTTGTGGGCAGAAAGAGAAGTCCCTTAACCTTTGGAATACTTATGAAACTTTCACTTAAGAATTTCGAATTTAATTGTAATGGGAACAAAAGCCAAAATTATTCACATTCGGTTGGGGATAAATTATGGGGAAATACTAAGATGAGGAAAAAGGAATTTCAGGAGGTAGAGTGCCTTCCCATCTTGGGGCCATCATCTCACAATCTGATGGAATTTAAGCTCAATGAAGCCTTGTCTTCACCCCTCAATCTTTCCAGCCTTTTAAAACTGAGCTTCAGAATTGTATCCACGGGGACTGGACTTGTGATTTTACTGATGTAGGGAATGGGAGTTCCTAGACAAAAAATTACTTCAAACTAATAAGACACATTAGGAGCTCTCTGAACTTTTTAGTTTTAGCCTCTAATAACCTTCCTCTTGCCAGATTTATTTAGATCTTTTCACTAATATTAACTTTATTTTTCTCAAACTGTTGTTTCAGTTGTTGGGTGGGGGACCACAACTAAAGTCCCAGTTAACACCTACTTTTCCTGAGTACTTACATAAGAGGCCCCACCCTTCCTTGCCCACCTGGGTTTTAGCCCACCCAATAGACTTAGTCCTTTGTCAGAGGTACTTATTGCTATATAAAGTGTGACCAATCAGAAGGAGGCAGGGCTCTTGAATTCTCTGGGTGAGAACTTGAAGGGACAGTATAAATATCCCAAGCCTCAGTGTTCCTCCATTACTTCCTACCATTTGGATCTCATCTCTTGACTCTCCAAGGAAGATGGCAGACAATCCACCACCTGAGGAGCAGAATCTGGATTCTGTCAGTAAGTAACATACTCTTTGTCTACAAAGCCTGGCAGAAATTTACTTACTTTTCTCTGGGGATGATGGAAAGCTTCTCCATGATATTTCTGTGGATTGAATGAATTTGCCCTTCATTCCTTCAGTTGAGGGAATACTTTCTGGGTTAATTTTAGAAGACTTTTATTAAGATTTCCCCACTGTTTCTGCTGTAGTTCACAGGGCCTTGTCCTTGGCCCCTGAATGAATGGCTGAGCCATGTCTCTTACTAGGTCTATTGTAACTCTATACAGTTAATTGTGAAACAGCACATTGAGATTCACTGTAAATTGGAATCAATCTCTCTCCTCTCTTCTGCTTTCTTAACACTCTCTCCATTGCCCCAATTATCCAGGACACTTTTATCAATTTGGATATTACCTCTCCCAAGTAGAATGCAAACTCTGGAAAGAAGGAACAGGTTAAGGTTGAAGGAATCATTTGGGGAAGGCTGCTTTCTACCCTCAGTGTTGAGCTCAGTGTCTTGAAGTTGGCAATAAATGCTGTGTTGGAGGAGCATAAGTTCTGGTCAAAACTTTAAGAACAATGCTTGTTTAGGCAGTCATTATTGGTGAGAGATTAGAACTGGTGTCTTTCTTCTCTTGGTGTCTTGAAAGGATTATATTCTGTTACCCTAGGTTCATGAAATACCTTACTACAATCTTGTGGGATTGGTTAACATTGTTTTTCAGAGATTTTTATAATAGGTTGTGAGAGTAATGGTACAGATTTATCTCCCCTGAGGTGGGGGGGGTCAGAGAAGGCAGAAGTCTCAGTGGATATAGTTAGTTCCAGAACCAGGAAGACCCAAAATAATTAAATACTTTTCTCTGAAATATATTCTCTGCCTGTAGAGAACATGCCAGCCTTAAACACCAAGTAGGTGGTACCTCAGATTTGGGAGTCAAGAAGGCCTTAGGTCCTACCTGTCCCTAACACTTACCTGTGTGACCCTGATCAAGTCACTGAATCTCTATCTGCCATATGTAAAATGATAATAACAGTACCCAAGATTTTGGTGAAGATGCCCTGAGATCATATCTGCAGAGTGCTTTACAAACCTCAAGTCAGCTCTGTCTAGAGATGTGTATTCTAATGTATTATTGGCATTGTTGGTAGAGAGATTTTCCTGGGGAGTTTGCTACTCACCAATGGATTCACAGGGACTTTAGGCCCCTACTTTTGTGTGCTTGGATTCTGAATAATGGAGCTGTTTGTTAAGGAGAAATTCTAGAGAGATTCTAAAACAGATTAAAGGCACCAAATTATATTGATCTGTTTTCCACCATAAGCTAACACAGTGGAGTGAGTGCTCAAGAAATGTGGAATTGAGAAGCTAGTTCAAATGGTGAGAGGCAAGCCTGGCATCACCAGTAAAGAGCTGCCCTTTGAGTCATAAGACCTGGGTTCTAGTTCTGCCTGTGACATAGCCTTATTGTGTAACCATGAGACAGTCTTTGAATCTCTCAGAGCCCTAGAGACATCAGCCTGGGTATTTTGGGAGAGTTACTTGGGCTGGTTGTTTTTTGTAAACTGTGCTTGTGATTTAATCAGTGGAGGGATCTGCCCACTCAGCCCAGAGGAGGAAGAAGAGTCAGGGGCAGGAATTGAAAGCCCATCTTCTCCCCTCTAGGGGCAGCTGCCTGCCAGCATTTCTGTCAGGCTTTTCAATTCTGCAGCCTCTTCTCAGGCACCTTCACCCTTTAGCTAAGTTACAGATAAACACATCATGGTGCTTCAAGGCCACCTAAGGGCTATTCTGCTCCTGTTCTGCATTAGGTACTTTTCTCTGTAAACTAAGACAAAGTGTCCCTCCCCTCAAGGAGCCTGTGGGCTCCAGGGGAAAAGCCAGGCTCATAAATTTAGGGCAGAAGGGATATTAGAAGCCACTGAGTCCACTCTTCCCATTTGGTCAAGGAAGAAACTGAGGCCTAGAGAGGGGAAGTCACCAGGTAGGAAGTGACACAGGCTCCTCTGATTCCATACCTAGGTTGTTTCCATGGGACAAGGCTTCAAGGACGCAGAGAAGTAAATACAAAGTCATATTAAGAGGTATAGAACATTAAGCACTGTATGAGTTTATGGTAGGAGAGGCCTTGGGGAAAAATGTGATTCCTGAGCCCTCTTTTGAAAAGAGTCAGGGAGTCTGGGAAGTAGAGATGGAAGCAGACTATATCTCATACTTAGGGGAAAACTCATGTGAAGGCAAGAAGGCTGGGATCATAAACCATTGAAAGAAACTCAGTCTGAACTGGGAGCATAGATCTGGACCTGAGAGAGACTTTCAGGGTCATCCAGACCTCTCCCATCATTTTGGTAATTAGCAAACTTATGTTATAACTGATAATTCATGTAATAGGTTACAATGATGGTGTATCTGTAGAAGGGAGGGAAAGAGGGTTGAGGAAGGGAGAATCATTGCCAGGAAGGAATGGGATGGTGGAGAAGGCAGTCATCAGGGAGGAGGTAGAAAGAGGAGGATGTCAACTGGCCAAGGGTTGGATTAGGGGATTCCAGATATGGAGAACACCTGGGCAAGGTCACTGAGCTGAAAAAAGAGAGACTGGTTGTCCAATTTGAGTGGAGAAGGTAGGAGAAATCTGGACAGGTAGGTTGGTTCCAAATTGTTTACAGCCTTGAATAGCAGAATAAACAATTTGATCAGAAGATCAGCATAGATGGAGAAATGGGAAGAACTTTAGAGGTCAGTTATTCCCACTCCTTTCTATAGATGAGGAAATTGAGGCCAGGGTGGTTAATTGACTTGGCACAATATTGAAGGACCCTTTGACTCCAGATGCACTATTCCTATGTCCCTCTCTCTGTAGGAAATGAGTGAATGAAAATTTGGTGGTTTGGGGGTGAGAGGAAAAGGAGGAATGAAATCTTTCAATTCTTTGCAGTATTAAGCAGGGGGAGTATAGGATAGGTGCAGAGACAGGGTGTGAATTTAGAAGGACATTGCAATAGGAAAGACAGTATCAAGGAAAAACTGAATTTCCCTAGAAGCCAGGGGAATAGAAAAGAAGGAACAAATGCACATGATAATATAGAGACCAGAAGGGGGACTTTCTGGAATACTCATAGAGAAGGAGGAAGAGGAAGAAGGAAAGGGAGAAAGAATGGGCCAAGGTTGGGAAAAATCCATGTTAGAGCAATCAAGGGAGGGAGGATTAAAAACTGTGTCCACCAGCTGTGTCCACTGCTCCAGAAAGCCTGATCTGACAATGTCCCAGATGTCCCCTATTTGTTCTCTATGTGATCTAGTAAGGGGAGGACATGTTCTTGTCACTCTCTAAAGTTTTTCTTCCTTTTTTCCTAGAACAAGCTCTTGCCTCCAAGCGAAGGGAACCAACAGAACTTACAGAAGAACAGATTACTCTTCTTACTGCCGCTTTCGAAAGGAACGCCTATCCTGGCATAAGAGAAATGGAAGAGCTGGCAGCAAGGCTTAACATCACTGAGTTCAGAGTACATGTGAGTTGAGAACTGATGGCTCAATGTAACTTGTGCTTGTGTGTGTGTGTCTTTGAAGCTCCATTAGAGAACATGAAGGCCCCCCACAAGGCCTCTCCTTTCCATGCACGAGATCAAGAGGCTGATATCCATCCTGGAATTTGTCATTGGGGAATGGGAGCAACCCTTGGCTTCCTTTTTTCTCTAAGGTTATATTTGATCATAAAAATATCACTGCCACTTCCCAATGGTGCCTCCTACCCCCAACAAATGGAACCTCCTCTGATAAAGGGCAATGAAGCAAAAGAAACCAACACATTGAGCAGGTGATAGCATAAACCTCCCCTTTTGACCAAGAGCAGGGAAGCATACTTCCTCCTGAGTCTTCTTCACTCAGTATTTCTCATGGCATGGATCTGAGTCCTGACGCTTTTGGTGTTTCCCCTGATTTCTCTGCACTCTTTATAGTGTTTCTATGATACAGTGCTCTTTGATTCAATTTTTCTGCCACCAATTTTCAGAAAATCCTTGCTCATAGGATAGGCTCCAAAGGATCACAACTTTAGAGTAGAAGGCATGGGTGGCTAGGTGGCACAGTGAACAGAGAATTGGCCCTGGAGTCAGGAAGACCTGAGTTTAAATCTGGCCTCAGACACTTAACACAAAAACTAGCCAATACAAAAACAAGCCCTATGACCTTGGGCAAATCACTCAATTCCAATTGCCCTGTAAAAAGCAAAAAAAAAAAATTAGGAAGTCACCTCAGAGGTTAGCCATCTAACTTGCTCATGTTATACATGAGGAGATTGGGGCCCAGAAAAGTCAAGGTGGGATGCCCAGGTGACACAGGTAGAAAGTGTCAGAACTAGGATTTGAAGTTAGTTGCTCTCACTCCACCCAGATCCCACCTTTTAGTGCCTGCATCTTCCTCCCTGTTTCCTGCTACCACCAAAAGTGCTGCTATAGATATTAAATATGGGACCATTTCCTATCTCTTTTAAATTTTGAGGTAAATGCACAATAGTGCTGAAAAGATAGTGTAAGGTCTGGGATTCCTCCATCTGGGGAACCCTGTAATCCCCCATAACCATAGGGTATTCTTTTTATACCAAAGGAAGAAGCCAAAGAGTCCATCATGATGGCAGGTCGTTTAATCAATTTGAGTTTCTTACATTTGGCGCTGCATGATGAATTCCTACCAAGATAGCAATCATCCTGGTCTGAGGCAGTGACCAGACCAATCAGTGAATAACCCCCAAGAACCCCTCCAAATCCCTGTGATAATTATAGGAACAAAAGAAGGGAGGAGCTAGGGAATGCATCACTACTGATTGGGGGGAATGTTTGTTTATTCTGCTTAGTTATGGGTTTGGCAGTTAAGCCAATGTTATGCTCTAATATTTGTGCATAGATCATGTACTATTCACATATGGGTCACCATATTCTTGTCATGGCTCACACAGATCACAAGTTTCCACTAAGTGTCCAAAATATAATTTTGGATCTGAGTTATGATTTTAAAGAGGTTATCATGTTCAGATTTCCATCCATCACTGAGTTTAAGTTTTTATGCATTTTCACTTATTACTGTGTTTTATGGCTTTTTCCCAATCAGTACCCCAAAGATATGAACAGTTTAGTTGGTTTTCAAGGAATGTTTTTTTTTAATTTAGCTGGGCCAGTTATAATAGGGCTCCAGTGTATTCCATTCTCTGCCTTCCTTGATTACTTCTGATATGGAAAAAGTCCATTTTCTTTTATCTTTGCAAGTGTACCAGTGGTTCTAGAATTCTCAGGCTGTGCCAGTGGAAAGCCTCTTTGAACACCTCCACACTTGGGTCTTTAATACAAGATAAGAGTTTGGCCTAGGACAGGAAGCCCAACTGAAAGACATTCAAACTTTCAAACTATTTTTGGAAGCAGATTCATCTCCTAAACTAAGCTTAATAATAGAATCACAGATCTTAGAGCTTCCTGAGCAATCTGTTAGTTGTTCTAGGTATCTTGAATATCAGACCCTTATCAGACTACATATTTAATATATAGATATCCCCTCCAAATCAGCAGCTACCATTGACCCAATTTAAATACATTTTCTTTAATTTAAAAAATTTCAGATTCATATATGAAATGATCTCCCTATATTCCCATAACTGAAAAGAGCTTAATCTGGCTCATTTCTGTGTTTTCCATGTTTAACACTCAGGTTTCATATGCATACTCTCATCAGCTGTTATAGGATGCAATATATT
The DNA here is from genome assembly GCA_011680675.1 of Gymnobelideus leadbeateri. Taxonomy (NCBI): domain Eukaryota; kingdom Metazoa; phylum Chordata; class Mammalia; order Diprotodontia; family Petauridae; genus Gymnobelideus; species Gymnobelideus leadbeateri. The sequence goes on from WOXC01002562.1 coordinate 70,546, forward strand.
TTAATCTCACCAAGTGAGGACAAATAGAACTTTTGCAACTTTGAATTGTCATTTTATTTATACTGAGAGATATTTTTTTTATCATTTGGAGAAGTGTGAGTAGGTAATAGAAGACAAGATTCTTCTCCAGAGAGATGGGAATAGTCTGGAAAATGGAGGGGCTTCAAGAGGGAAAGGGGAGCCCAGTGGGACCAGGCCAGGGAGGGAGATGGGTGAAGATGCTGGGAGCTGCAAAATAGCTTGGACAGGAAGAAAGAACAGCCACAGACATTTCTTTTCTCTGAATTTAAGAAACAGTCAATTTATACAGTCCCTGGCACATAGTAGGCACTTTGTTGATGTTCCCTGAATTCAGGCCATTTAAGTACCTCCTCTGGGTCAATCACTGTGCTCTGTGCTTGAGGACAGAAAGAGACAGGTAAAGCAGTCTCTGGCCTGAAGGGCCTTGCCTCCCCCAGGGAGACGACTTGGACCCAGAGACATATGTTGAAGAAATGAAGGTCAGTCCAGGGAAAGGGGAGTAGGGGGCAGCTGGGGCAGAGAGGCTCAGAAATGCCTTGGAGGAGGGTTCATTGGGCTGAGCTTGGAAGAAAACAAGGTGGGAAATAAAGACAACCTCTTTCTAATTTGTAATACTTAAAGAGATTTACAGTTTCCATTTCCTCAGTAAGTCAGTTAAATAAGCCCCTACCCTGTGCCTAGTGGCACTGTGCAATAACCCTGGGACTACTCACAAGAGAATGAAAGATAGAAAGGTAGAGACTGACCAGTGAGAAATGAAGTGATGGGTTTTTGTTATTTGGGGTTTTTTTCATGTGTACATCTCCTTCAGGTTTTCTTTTAAACAGATGAAGAAATCTTCCCAAAAGCAAAATGTCTTACCAGCTTGTCCAGTCAAGAGCAATATCAGTTTATAGAAACAGAAATTTCCCCTTTTTGTGACAAAGCAAAAGTAACATTAAGTTTAAGCTAATGGACTCTAATACATTTCTTCTTCTCTCCACTTAGATCTGGTTTCAAAATAGAAGAGCCAGACAAAAGCTAAAGAGGGCATCTTCGGCTTCCACTTGCTCATCAGAACAGATGGGAGAGGAAAATCCATCTCCAAGTGAGAGTCAGTAAGAGAATGGGCTATCACCACAGGGCACTTCCAGGTCTCCGTTCTGGCCAGGTGAGCCTGGTCAGGAAGATGGCCCAAGCACAGGCTGCCTCATAGGGAGGAGGAGAGCAGCTGCAAGGGGAATTCTCCAGGGACTTTAGATCATCAATTACAACTTTGATAAAGAAATTTTCGGGAAGTTTACGTTCTTATTTTCAATTGATCCGATGTGAATACTTCAAAAAAGTATTGATTGATAAATTGATTTCCACATCATTGTTTCATATTTAAAATTTTTCAATAAAATTTTCAATTTTCCTTTAACATAAATATGTTACATGCATTTCCTTGAAGTTACATATATAAATCATTGAGTTTTTTTTTTTAAATACCGGACAAATACATTTAGAAGGCTTTATTATGAAAAAAATTTTTTAAATGGGAATTCTGCAAGTCAAAAATATAACAAATTCATCTTTCAACTAAAATAATCTCTTTAAATTTCCTCTTCTTGAGAGTCACCTTACCCCTGCAAATAGTAATAAGCTTTTGGAAATGGAATCCATACCTTACTAAATGTTTGAAAACAAATGAATATTAAGTGGAAAGATTTTAATGAAGTTCATGATTTTCATAGTATCTCAAAGCACAATATCAAACTCATGTGACTTTTTTTCTGCTAAGAACGCCTCTCAATGGATGATGCAATAAAAGTGATATGTTCATTAGCAACAACTATAACTTTTCCTAAAACTCCAACCTTATCACCTTCATTGCTACAGCACCTTCTGTTCAGACTTCAAAACAATATTCCCACGGTCAATTTTCATTTATGAAAAATTCATTGAGTATAAGGTATATATCTTTCACTCTTAGGTGCCCATCCAAAGGGCACCAAAGCAATAATTCCTCATGAATGCTTTCTAAAAAAGCATGTCTTAGATACAGTAAAACAGTGTTAGGTTAGAAATATCTAAGTCAATAATCTGAATGAATTGGAAATTTTGGGCTGCTCTGTGAATAAGCTATTAAGACTTATCATTAATAATTTCAGTAAATTTTTAGAAACAGTATCATGTAAAAGAGGAATTTTGTAAATTTCATTCCCATCCTTTTTCCCATGAACTATTTCAGACATTTGAATAGCATCAGGTAACATGAGATCTTCTTTATCACATAGGGTGATAATAATGTTGGCAATTAAAACAACTCCAACAGAATTGTGGATCATAAAGGAGGATTCAAGAAAAAAACAATTGCCATTTCAAGACATACTACATAAAAATACTACACGTTCTTTCCCAATTGCTTGACTTTTGCCTTTCCTTCTGCCTGCCCTCTGAGTATTGCAGGAAATCTCTCCTAAGGTCTCTAGTGTCCCTGGCATCTATCCCCATTTTTTTTATTCCCTCGACTCCCAGGCCAGTCCAGTTTTTCATTTCCTAAGTCCTCCTTTGTCCTCCACCAAGAATGAACCTGTCATTCACTCCTCCTGGCCTTCAGAGAGAGGGAAGAACCTGGTGGCCAAATCAGTAAACTGCTCTGGCCTCAGGTCTTGTACTCTGTAAAAGCTAGTAGGTATGACTGACCCCTTGAGTTCTTTTCCTGAGTCCATTTCAAGGAATGTTCTGACTAAATTTCTTCTCTGCTAGTCAAGGCTCTAAATGTTTTAGAACTGAGCCCCCCTCCTCCCCCTTTCCAGCTTTCTCCTACACTCTCCAGGCAAACTGTACAACCAATGCCTCATTTTGCCACCCCACTGACTTGCTCAGGCATTCTCTATGCCTCCATGTTGTCTCTAAGAGAGCCTTCAAGATACACGGGAACACCTAGGCCATGGAGGCCTCAGTTCTCCAACCTGTGTTCTAGACTCACCAATATTGATCCTTGCTGCCACCTGTGACCAGCCACCACAACAGGTGCAAGTCAAGGGAGAGAAATCTCTTGAATAAGCTCCTCTATTTCTGAGGGAATAAATCTTTTAGGTAGACAAGAAGATAGTCAAGTTAAGGCAAGAAAGATTTATTAGGAGCCTAGTAGGTCATTATCTAAGGTCTTGTAAATAAAAACAAAAGCCAAAAAAAGGGACAAAAGTCCTGAATATATCTAGTTTAGCTTGCTTTTATGAACCATGAGGACAGCTGTTCCCCAATCAGGTGAAACTCTTCTGGTCGACTAATATTCTTTCCCCACATACAATCTTGCTTTGTTCAACAAGTCATGCAGGAATTCCTTTGTACACTGGTTTGCACTCCTAATTCTGGGCTATTTTCTGGTGATTTGGGGAAGGTCCAGTGGTTCATTGGACATAGATAAGTCTTAACTGCATCTCCCAGCAGTACTGAATCTCTATGATGGTCTGATACATAAGTCTTAAACACTCTCAAATGTGACTAGTTTTTGTGAGGGTTCAAACATGGAGGACATTCTTGGAATGGAGACCTGAAGTCTTGTGCTTCCTGAGGTGGAAGGAGCTCCTAGGGCGACAAGGGAACATTCCCTGAAATTGTGGTCTTAGAGAGTTTCCTGGGGATTCTGAGAGGACAGTAATCCTCTTAGTAGTGTTAAACCTTGTTACTCCAGTGGCTGGTTAATTCTGAAATGAATACAGACCCCACAGAACACCAACACCCCAAATCTCAGACAAATCACAATCCTTTCCTAGTTCTCAGCTTGGCCTTGGGCCCAACTAAAGCACTGAGAGACTCAATATACCCTTAACTGACAAAGCAAGTAAAAAGTGCCTATCACCCCATGTATCCATCTTCCTTGAATAAGTCAAGATCCATAATCTTCATGTTAGTTAGAAATGTCATTTAATACAAAGGATAAGGCATCTAGAAACATGAGATCAATGGAATTGGCATGTGGTATTTCAGGCTGCTGTCTCAAGGGGGCAGTCCAATCTTCCAGAGGGGTAGCCAGATGTTCCTGGGAAGTGTCCAGATGTGCCTGAGGCAGCCAAATCTCCCAGGGGGGCTTCCATATGTTCATCAGGAAGAAACACTGTAGACCCTAGCCCAACATTTCTCTTGGGATGCAGTTCTTGCTGTTTCAAACAAGGGGGCAATTCATTTGATTGCTCTTCCTCTTTCACAAATGGTGGTAGCTGTGTCTGGCCTTGAGGCTCCTGTGGTGACTGATGTTGATATCTGGTCAGATGTTGTACCTGGGATGTAGGATGTTGCTGAGGATATGGCTGTTGCAGTTGATGTGGAGGTTCCTCTACATACTGAGAAGGCATTGGGTGATAACCTGGGTACAACTGGCCCATTGTCCATCTCTGCTGCTGTTGCTGGTGCTGTAGTGGTAGCTTCACTGCTCCCCAAAAGGAGGTATATGAGCCATAATTCTCTGGCTCTTGTGTTTTCTGTAGTACCTGTAGTACCTGCCTAATTTTCCAGCTTTCTTCTACATTCTCCAGTTAATTTGGACAACCAATCTCTGATTCTCCCACCCCAGTGATTTTTGCTCAGGCATTCTCTATGCCTGGAATTCCCTCCCCTTCAGTGGGATTCAATTCAATTCAATTCAAACCATAGAACTACCATAGGAAAATTTTCCCATCACCCCCAGAAAAAAATCAACAGATCAGATCCAACTGGCCAGATGTAATGGAAGGGCACTGAGGCTTGGGATATTTACTGTCCTTTCAAGCTCCACCTCATAGAAAGCAAGAGCCTTGCCTCCTTTTATTTTCTGGAGATGCTCTCTGAAGGCAGGTTCTCAACTTATGTACAAATAAGAACCTCCTCCCAAAGGCTACTTCTGTTAGGTTGGCCAAGGGTGGGAACTCTTAGTGCTCAGGAAAAGTAGGTGATAATTGAAGTTCAATTGTAGTTTCCCCACTTCACACCCACAACTGAAACAACAATTTACTAGAAGGAAAGTTTTATTTGGGCAACTGGATGACCAAGTAGATAGAGGGCAGGACTTGGAGTCATGGAAGACTCATCTTTCTGGCTTCAAATCTGGCCTTAGACACTTACTAGCTATGTGGCCAGGGGCAGCTCAACCACATTTGCCTCACTTCCCTCATCTATAAAATGAGCTGGAGAAGGAAATGGCAGACCACTCAAGTGTCTTTGCCAAGTAAACTCCTAATGGGGAACAAGAGTCAAACCCAATAGAAAAATGGTGATAACTACAGTCATAAGAACCAAGTTGATACTGGCCAAAAGAAGCTCAATAAGCCTGACACCAGGACAGACATTATACAGGACAGCTAAAAGGACAAAGTAAGAGGAGGTGTTAACTTGCCTTCTTAGGCAGAAGGGATTTCTTCTCTGGGAATTCCCCATGATCAGTGAGTTCCCAAGTCCAGTCCTCATCCCTACAATGCTGAAACCTTGTTTTACAAATCTGGAAGCAGAATGAAGAGGGCTGGTCTGGGAAACGTGACAATGCTTCATTCAGCTTTGAAGAAAAAGAGAATCACTGAAAGACACAACAATTTCAAGTTTTAAAACACCTTACCACTGTATCTCAGGCAGTTCTCACAACTTGGAAATACTAGGTAGGTCATACTGCTTTGTGATTTTAAACAACCTGTGAACTCACAAGGTCAGGGAACTCAGACTGAAGACCTTGCCTCTACCCAAGCAGATGGATATCTCTCTGCAAATGAATTTCTTAGAACGTGGCTTAGGTCCCAGAAAAGTGTGACTTGTCCATGGTCCCACAGTCATTAAGTTGCAGAGGGAAGACATGAGTCAAGGTCTCACTAGGTTTAAGGTGAACTCCTTCAGCAATAGGGAATGTTCTTTAAGAGCTCTGTACCCACTAGCAGGTACCCCAGGGCCTGGCACCCTGTGAGCACTTATTGAATGCTTGTTGACAGACCTTTATATGTCTTCACTAGGATTGGGGATCCAAGGACAAAACCAAAGTCTTCCTCCTGTAATTGCTTAATGTGTTTGTGTAGAAGTGCTTATTTTATTTACTTGTGTAGAGGTTTTCTCTGGACTCTACCCCTCCTCCCAGTCCCTGCACCCAGCAAAATGGAACCACCTGGAGGGCAGGGAGTTTAATTATTTCTTAGCACACACACACACACACACACACACACACACACACACACACACACACACACACACAACTGTCCCAGTACTTTGGTCATACTTATGAAAGAATTACTTGTGTGTTGAATTGAATGGAGGGTGGGTGGATGCAAAAGACTCTGGACCCCAAGGAGTTCTTATTCTCTTGGGAGAGAGGTGGGGAAAAGCACACTGATGAAGAAATAGAAAGTTAAGGAGAAAATAATAGGAGGTGGGGCTCTGTTTGATAATCACTTGACCCATGGAGAGAAGGAAAAGAGTCATCTCACAAAAGAAGGCTGTGCCCTCATGGCCATTTGGAGAGTATCTTTGGAGTCTCTTCAAGGAAGATGGACCCCACCCCACCTCCACAGGACTGGAAGACTTCTTCTGATGAGTGAGGCATCTTTGTTCCCATTTGTCCTATGGGATTGCTTTCATGGGGTCAGGAAGGTGTTTCCAGAGTTGGAATGAATGTGCTTATGCAGCATTTCTTCAACTAGGGCAATCATTTCCAGGTGGTTTTAAGAAGGTTTTTTTTTCCTAGTTCAAAATTCTCCATTCAAATACCTTTTGTTCAAATCCTCAGGGCCTTTACTTTGGTCCTTAAAAAATGCCCATTGATGGAAAATGCTATCCATATCCTGAGAAAGAACTTTGGAGCCTGAATGCAGATGGAAGCATACAATTTGCTCTGCTTTTCTTTTGTTGTTTTGTTTTATTTATGCTTTCTTGTGGGGCCTCCTATTAGTTCTAATTGTTCTTCTAGACTAATGTAAAAATATGTTTATTATGAATGTATAAGTAGAGCCGATATCAAATTGTATGCTATATTGGAGAGGTGGAGAAAATTTAAACCTCAAAATCATATGGCAGTGAATATTGGAAAAAAAATAAATAATATCACAGAAAAATGATCATTGAATGAATGAATGAAGGTACTGGCTCCAATTCCAGTCCCTTGCCATGGCTCTGGCCCCAGCAGAGTCTTCAGGGAGAGGGCTGCCCAGGGCCATGGGGAACCCAGCTAGTGCATGCCCTGTGCTTCTGAATTGCAGTCCCTTCCTTCTGTCCCAATTCCTTACCCTGGTTCTGACCCTGCCTTTCACCTCAGCAAAGTCCTCAAGGAGGAGGACTCCCAGGGACAGAGGGAAGCTGGTCATCTAGATCTGAGACAGCAGCAGGGCAGCAAGCAGAGGAAGGCACAGATACCTGAACTTCTCCCAACTAGGAAGCTGGAGAAGCCTACCCCACTCATAGTGCTTCCTTAAGGTCAGCCACTTGGTGCTGAGGGAGCTGCAGAGATGTTTGGGCTCTCTCCACAATATTTCTGCTCTGCCTTAACTACTAGAAATTAGAGAGTCCTGCCCAGGTCAGCAGAGTTTCCAGGGTGCAGATGTCCTGACCTACAAGGGCAGATACACCAGGAGGCTGTACTACTGTCAGATTCCACAAGGCTGTGACAGCCTCTCCTGCTATCAGACCATTCACTTTCTTGGGTGTCTTTGGACCCAGCCTATTTCTGTCCATCTTTCCTATTACCCACAGACGGCTGTTAGAGTAATATGGGTAGAGAATGACAAAGTGGGGTCAGAGTTAAGTTGTTTATAACTACCCATTTCCCTAAGTTTATGTTGGAATGGTAAGGAATGGTTGAGAGAGTCAGGTTGGAGATAAGAGTGGGATGCCCAGAGCCCTCCTCTACATTGTCCTCCCCAGCCATTGGATCATCCTTTTCCTTGCTTGGATTCCTTCCCTTTGAATTTACTCCATCTGAGGAACAACAACATTCTGAAACTGTTTTATTGAGTTTATGAAAAAATGTCAAATTAGATATGAAAATGAAACACTACACTGGAATGGTTTTCTTTTACTGGTGTCTTGGAAGAGGTACATACTATTACTCCATAGCAGGGAATGATTTATGGCAGTATTGTGGGAATGGTCAACCCTTTTTGTCAAAGATTTTTACAGTAAGGTAAGGAGCACATTCTGCACCCGTCACGTTAATAAAGAAAAAGGCAGAAGGGCTAAGTGGATATAGAACTTACAAGTACAAAACAAATTAGTCTTCAGAATGATGAAAGCCAGTAAGTAGATGTTTTGGCCATTGAAAGTTTTCCTGAAGCAATAGCTAGCCATTAGTAATTAATTCACTCACATCAGAAGATAGGAGACCAGTTCCCAGGGCTTCATTCATCTTCCTTATAGTGTAACCTAACATGCATCCCTTTCCCTCTCAAGCCCTCAGTTTCTGTAATATGAGGTAGTATTGGGGCCAGACTTAGAGAGGTGACTCTTAGAACTGGGGCAACTTTTAGTAACTTGCTGAACTGAGTTTGGATGCATGGTAAGGGAAATGAATGATGGAGACTGGAGGCTGGAGGCAGATACAAACTGAAAGATAAAGCACTTTGGAGCTGATGATGCAGAATTTTGAAAATGGCATTTGGGTTGGCCAGTCTGGGAACTTCCAACTAACCCAGCCCTCAAAAAGAAGACCCAGTCTCTGACACAAAACTATCTGTGTATCTCTGGCCAAGTCGGCTTTCAAGGCTTTGAGCAATACTGTAAGACATCAAGTTAGGGAGAGGAGGAGGAAAGTGCCAACTTCCTCACCCAGGGGTTCCTATTGCCAATAAAGTTATGGGTTTCATCCTTAGCACTAGTTTAAAAGTGAGTACCTTCAGCAACAGGCATCCTTCCTTCAAGGCAAAAGCCATTCTCTGTGTCCTCAGCAGTTAGTTACTCAGGAACTGGCACACAGTGAGCACTTTCTACATACTTGTTGACTGACTGACTACTACATGCCTAAACTAGATTTGGGGGACCCAAGGAAAAAACCAAAGCCCCCTTCTTGGAATTGCTTAGTATATCATTTGTATTTCCTTATGTAGAAGTTTATTTCTGGACTCTATCCCTCCTTCCTCAGTAGAATGGAACTTGAAGTCAAGGAGTTTAATTAGTTTGTGGGCAGAAAGAGAAGTCCCTTAACCTTTGGAATACTTATGAAACTTTCACTTAAGAATTTCGAATTTAATTGTAATGGGAACAAAAGCCAAAATTATTCACATTCGGTTGGGGATAAATTATGGGGAAATACTAAGATGAGGAAAAAGGAATTTCAGGAGGTAGAGTGCCTTCCCATCTTGGGGCCATCATCTCACAATCTGATGGAATTTAAGCTCAATGAAGCCTTGTCTTCACCCCTCAATCTTTCCAGCCTTTTAAAACTGAGCTTCAGAATTGTATCCACGGGGACTGGACTTGTGATTTTACTGATGTAGGGAATGGGAGTTCCTAGACAAAAAATTACTTCAAACTAATAAGACACATTAGGAGCTCTCTGAACTTTTTAGTTTTAGCCTCTAATAACCTTCCTCTTGCCAGATTTATTTAGATCTTTTCACTAATATTAACTTTATTTTTCTCAAACTGTTGTTTCAGTTGTTGGGTGGGGGACCACAACTAAAGTCCCAGTTAACACCTACTTTTCCTGAGTACTTACATAAGAGGCCCCACCCTTCCTTGCCCACCTGGGTTTTAGCCCACCCAATAGACTTAGTCCTTTGTCAGAGGTACTTATTGCTATATAAAGTGTGACCAATCAGAAGGAGGCAGGGCTCTTGAATTCTCTGGGTGAGAACTTGAAGGGACAGTATAAATATCCCAAGCCTCAGTGTTCCTCCATTACTTCCTACCATTTGGATCTCATCTCTTGACTCTCCAAGGAAGATGGCAGACAATCCACCACCTGAGGAGCAGAATCTGGATTCTGTCAGTAAGTAACATACTCTTTGTCTACAAAGCCTGGCAGAAATTTACTTACTTTTCTCTGGGGATGATGGAAAGCTTCTCCATGATATTTCTGTGGATTGAATGAATTTGCCCTTCATTCCTTCAGTTGAGGGAATACTTTCTGGGTTAATTTTAGAAGACTTTTATTAAGATTTCCCCACTGTTTCTGCTGTAGTTCACAGGGCCTTGTCCTTGGCCCCTGAATGAATGGCTGAGCCATGTCTCTTACTAGGTCTATTGTAACTCTATACAGTTAATTGTGAAACAGCACATTGAGATTCACTGTAAATTGGAATCAATCTCTCTCCTCTCTTCTGCTTTCTTAACACTCTCTCCATTGCCCCAATTATCCAGGACACTTTTATCAATTTGGATATTACCTCTCCCAAGTAGAATGCAAACTCTGGAAAGAAGGAACAGGTTAAGGTTGAAGGAATCATTTGGGGAAGGCTGCTTTCTACCCTCAGTGTTGAGCTCAGTGTCTTGAAGTTGGCAATAAATGCTGTGTTGGAGGAGCATAAGTTCTGGTCAAAACTTTAAGAACAATGCTTGTTTAGGCAGTCATTATTGGTGAGAGATTAGAACTGGTGTCTTTCTTCTCTTGGTGTCTTGAAAGGATTATATTCTGTTACCCTAGGTTCATGAAATACCTTACTACAATCTTGTGGGATTGGTTAACATTGTTTTTCAGAGATTTTTATAATAGGTTGTGAGAGTAATGGTACAGATTTATCTCCCCTGAGGTGGGGGGGGTCAGAGAAGGCAGAAGTCTCAGTGGATATAGTTAGTTCCAGAACCAGGAAGACCCAAAATAATTAAATACTTTTCTCTGAAATATATTCTCTGCCTGTAGAGAACATGCCAGCCTTAAACACCAAGTAGGTGGTACCTCAGATTTGGGAGTCAAGAAGGCCTTAGGTCCTACCTGTCCCTAACACTTACCTGTGTGACCCTGATCAAGTCACTGAATCTCTATCTGCCATATGTAAAATGATAATAACAGTACCCAAGATTTTGGTGAAGATGCCCTGAGATCATATCTGCAGAGTGCTTTACAAACCTCAAGTCAGCTCTGTCTAGAGATGTGTATTCTAATGTATTATTGGCATTGTTGGTAGAGAGATTTTCCTGGGGAGTTTGCTACTCACCAATGGATTCACAGGGACTTTAGGCCCCTACTTTTGTGTGCTTGGATTCTGAATAATGGAGCTGTTTGTTAAGGAGAAATTCTAGAGAGATTCTAAAACAGATTAAAGGCACCAAATTATATTGATCTGTTTTCCACCATAAGCTAACACAGTGGAGTGAGTGCTCAAGAAATGTGGAATTGAGAAGCTAGTTCAAATGGTGAGAGGCAAGCCTGGCATCACCAGTAAAGAGCTGCCCTTTGAGTCATAAGACCTGGGTTCTAGTTCTGCCTGTGACATAGCCTTATTGTGTAACCATGAGACAGTCTTTGAATCTCTCAGAGCCCTAGAGACATCAGCCTGGGTATTTTGGGAGAGTTACTTGGGCTGGTTGTTTTTTGTAAACTGTGCTTGTGATTTAATCAGTGGAGGGATCTGCCCACTCAGCCCAGAGGAGGAAGAAGAGTCAGGGGCAGGAATTGAAAGCCCATCTTCTCCCCTCTAGGGGCAGCTGCCTGCCAGCATTTCTGTCAGGCTTTTCAATTCTGCAGCCTCTTCTCAGGCACCTTCACCCTTTAGCTAAGTTACAGATAAACACATCATGGTGCTTCAAGGCCACCTAAGGGCTATTCTGCTCCTGTTCTGCATTAGGTACTTTTCTCTGTAAACTAAGACAAAGTGTCCCTCCCCTCAAGGAGCCTGTGGGCTCCAGGGGAAAAGCCAGGCTCATAAATTTAGGGCAGAAGGGATATTAGAAGCCACTGAGTCCACTCTTCCCATTTGGTCAAGGAAGAAACTGAGGCCTAGAGAGGGGAAGTCACCAGGTAGGAAGTGACACAGGCTCCTCTGATTCCATACCTAGGTTGTTTCCATGGGACAAGGCTTCAAGGACGCAGAGAAGTAAATACAAAGTCATATTAAGAGGTATAGAACATTAAGCACTGTATGAGTTTATGGTAGGAGAGGCCTTGGGGAAAAATGTGATTCCTGAGCCCTCTTTTGAAAAGAGTCAGGGAGTCTGGGAAGTAGAGATGGAAGCAGACTATATCTCATACTTAGGGGAAAACTCATGTGAAGGCAAGAAGGCTGGGATCATAAACCATTGAAAGAAACTCAGTCTGAACTGGGAGCATAGATCTGGACCTGAGAGAGACTTTCAGGGTCATCCAGACCTCTCCCATCATTTTGGTAATTAGCAAACTTATGTTATAACTGATAATTCATGTAATAGGTTACAATGATGGTGTATCTGTAGAAGGGAGGGAAAGAGGGTTGAGGAAGGGAGAATCATTGCCAGGAAGGAATGGGATGGTGGAGAAGGCAGTCATCAGGGAGGAGGTAGAAAGAGGAGGATGTCAACTGGCCAAGGGTTGGATTAGGGGATTCCAGATATGGAGAACACCTGGGCAAGGTCACTGAGCTGAAAAAAGAGAGACTGGTTGTCCAATTTGAGTGGAGAAGGTAGGAGAAATCTGGACAGGTAGGTTGGTTCCAAATTGTTTACAGCCTTGAATAGCAGAATAAACAATTTGATCAGAAGATCAGCATAGATGGAGAAATGGGAAGAACTTTAGAGGTCAGTTATTCCCACTCCTTTCTATAGATGAGGAAATTGAGGCCAGGGTGGTTAATTGACTTGGCACAATATTGAAGGACCCTTTGACTCCAGATGCACTATTCCTATGTCCCTCTCTCTGTAGGAAATGAGTGAATGAAAATTTGGTGGTTTGGGGGTGAGAGGAAAAGGAGGAATGAAATCTTTCAATTCTTTGCAGTATTAAGCAGGGGGAGTATAGGATAGGTGCAGAGACAGGGTGTGAATTTAGAAGGACATTGCAATAGGAAAGACAGTATCAAGGAAAAACTGAATTTCCCTAGAAGCCAGGGGAATAGAAAAGAAGGAACAAATGCACATGATAATATAGAGACCAGAAGGGGGACTTTCTGGAATACTCATAGAGAAGGAGGAAGAGGAAGAAGGAAAGGGAGAAAGAATGGGCCAAGGTTGGGAAAAATCCATGTTAGAGCAATCAAGGGAGGGAGGATTAAAAACTGTGTCCACCAGCTGTGTCCACTGCTCCAGAAAGCCTGATCTGACAATGTCCCAGATGTCCCCTATTTGTTCTCTATGTGATCTAGTAAGGGGAGGACATGTTCTTGTCACTCTCTAAAGTTTTTCTTCCTTTTTTCCTAGAACAAGCTCTTGCCTCCAAGCGAAGGGAACCAACAGAACTTACAGAAGAACAGATTACTCTTCTTACTGCCGCTTTCGAAAGGAACGCCTATCCTGGCATAAGAGAAATGGAAGAGCTGGCAGCAAGGCTTAACATCACTGAGTTCAGAGTACATGTGAGTTGAGAACTGATGGCTCAATGTAACTTGTGCTTGTGTGTGTGTGTCTTTGAAGCTCCATTAGAGAACATGAAGGCCCCCCACAAGGCCTCTCCTTTCCATGCACGAGATCAAGAGGCTGATATCCATCCTGGAATTTGTCATTGGGGAATGGGAGCAACCCTTGGCTTCCTTTTTTCTCTAAGGTTATATTTGATCATAAAAATATCACTGCCACTTCCCAATGGTGCCTCCTACCCCCAACAAATGGAACCTCCTCTGATAAAGGGCAATGAAGCAAAAGAAACCAACACATTGAGCAGGTGATAGCATAAACCTCCCCTTTTGACCAAGAGCAGGGAAGCATACTTCCTCCTGAGTCTTCTTCACTCAGTATTTCTCATGGCATGGATCTGAGTCCTGACGCTTTTGGTGTTTCCCCTGATTTCTCTGCACTCTTTATAGTGTTTCTATGATACAGTGCTCTTTGATTCAATTTTTCTGCCACCAATTTTCAGAAAATCCTTGCTCATAGGATAGGCTCCAAAGGATCACAACTTTAGAGTAGAAGGCATGGGTGGCTAGGTGGCACAGTGAACAGAGAATTGGCCCTGGAGTCAGGAAGACCTGAGTTTAAATCTGGCCTCAGACACTTAACACAAAAACTAGCCAATACAAAAACAAGCCCTATGACCTTGGGCAAATCACTCAATTCCAATTGCCCTGTAAAAAGCAAAAAAAAAAAATTAGGAAGTCACCTCAGAGGTTAGCCATCTAACTTGCTCATGTTATACATGAGGAGATTGGGGCCCAGAAAAGTCAAGGTGGGATGCCCAGGTGACACAGGTAGAAAGTGTCAGAACTAGGATTTGAAGTTAGTTGCTCTCACTCCACCCAGATCCCACCTTTTAGTGCCTGCATCTTCCTCCCTGTTTCCTGCTACCACCAAAAGTGCTGCTATAGATATTAAATATGGGACCATTTCCTATCTCTTTTAAATTTTGAGGTAAATGCACAATAGTGCTGAAAAGATAGTGTAAGGTCTGGGATTCCTCCATCTGGGGAACCCTGTAATCCCCCATAACCATAGGGTATTCTTTTTATACCAAAGGAAGAAGCCAAAGAGTCCATCATGATGGCAGGTCGTTTAATCAATTTGAGTTTCTTACATTTGGCGCTGCATGATGAATTCCTACCAAGATAGCAATCATCCTGGTCTGAGGCAGTGACCAGACCAATCAGTGAATAACCCCCAAGAACCCCTCCAAATCCCTGTGATAATTATAGGAACAAAAGAAGGGAGGAGCTAGGGAATGCATCACTACTGATTGGGGGGAATGTTTGTTTATTCTGCTTAGTTATGGGTTTGGCAGTTAAGCCAATGTTATGCTCTAATATTTGTGCATAGATCATGTACTATTCACATATGGGTCACCATATTCTTGTCATGGCTCACACAGATCACAAGTTTCCACTAAGTGTCCAAAATATAATTTTGGATCTGAGTTATGATTTTAAAGAGGTTATCATGTTCAGATTTCCATCCATCACTGAGTTTAAGTTTTTATGCATTTTCACTTATTACTGTGTTTTATGGCTTTTTCCCAATCAGTACCCCAAAGATATGAACAGTTTAGTTGGTTTTCAAGGAATGTTTTTTTTTAATTTAGCTGGGCCAGTTATAATAGGGCTCCAGTGTATTCCATTCTCTGCCTTCCTTGATTACTTCTGATATGGAAAAAGTCCATTTTCTTTTATCTTTGCAAGTGTACCAGTGGTTCTAGAATTCTCAGGCTGTGCCAGTGGAAAGCCTCTTTGAACACCTCCACACTTGGGTCTTTAATACAAGATAAGAGTTTGGCCTAGGACAGGAAGCCCAACTGAAAGACATTCAAACTTTCAAACTATTTTTGGAAGCAGATTCATCTCCTAAACTAAGCTTAATAATAGAATCACAGATCTTAGAGCTTCCTGAGCAATCTGTTAGTTGTTCTAGGTATCTTGAATATCAGACCCTTATCAGACTACATATTTAATATATAGATATCCCCTCCAAATCAGCAGCTACCATTGACCCAATTTAAATACATTTTCTTTAATTTAAAAAATTTCAGATTCATATATGAAATGATCTCCCTATATTCCCATAACTGAAAAGAGCTTAATCTGGCTCATTTCTGTGTTTTCCATGTTTAACACTCAGGTTTCATATGCATACTCTCATCAGCTGTTATAGGATGCAATATATTTTAATCTCACCAAGTGAGGACAAATAGAACTTTTGCAACTTTGAATTGTCATTTTATTTATACTGAGAGATATTTTTTTTATCATTTGGAGAAGTGTGAGTAGGTAATAGAAGACAAGATTCTTCTCCAGAGAGATGGGAATAGTCTGGAAAATGGAGGGGCTTCAAGAGGGAAAGGGGAGCCCAGTGGGACCAGGCCAGGGAGGGAGATGGGTGAAGATGCTGGGAGCTGCAAAATAGCTTGGACAGGAAGAAAGAACAGCCACAGACATTTCTTTTCTCTGAATTTAAGAAACAGTCAATTTATACAGTCCCTGGCACATAGTAGGCACTTTGTTGATGTTCCCTGAATTCAGGCCATTTAAGTACCTCCTCTGGGTCAATCACTGTGCTCTGTGCTTGAGGACAGAAAGAGACAGGTAAAGCAGTCTCTGGCCTGAAGGGCCTTGCCTCCCCCAGGGAGACGACTTGGACCCAGAGACATATGTTGAAGAAATGAAGGTCAGTCCAGGGAAAGGGGAGTAGGGGGCAGCTGGGGCAGAGAGGCTCAGAAATGCCTTGGAGGAGGGTTCATTGGGCTGAGCTTGGAAGAAAACAAGGTGGGAAATAAAGACAACCTCTTTCTAATTTGTAATACTTAAAGAGATTTACAGTTTCCATTTCCTCAGTAAGTCAGTTAAATAAGCCCCTACCCTGTGCCTAGTGGCACTGTGCAATAACCCTGGGACTACTCACAAGAGAATGAAAGATAGAAAGGTAGAGACTGACCAGTGAGAAATGAAGTGATGGGTTTTTGTTATTTGGGGTTTTTTTCATGTGTACATCTCCTTCAGGTTTTCTTTTAAACAGATGAAGAAATCTTCCCAAAAGCAAAATGTCTTACCAGCTTGTCCAGTCAAGAGCAATATCAGTTTATAGAAACAGAAATTTCCCCTTTTTGTGACAAAGCAAAAGTAACATTAAGTTTAAGCTAATGGACTCTAATACATTTCTTCTTCTCTCCACTTAGATCTGGTTTCAAAATAGAAGAGCCAGACAAAAGCTAAAGAGGGCATCTTCGGCTTCCACTTGCTCATCAGAACAGATGGGAGAGGAAAATCCATCTCCAAGTGAGAGTCAGTAAGAGAATGGGCTATCACCACAGGGCACTTCCAGGTCTCCGTTCTGGCCAGGTGAGCCTGGTCAGGAAGATGGCCCAAGCACAGGCTGCCTCATAGGGAGGAGGAGAGCAGCTGCAAGGGGAATTCTCCAGGGACTTTAGATCATCAATTACAACTTTGATAAAGAAATTTTCGGGAAGTTTACGTTCTTATTTTCAATTGATCCGATGTGAATACTTCAAAAAAGTATTGATTGATAAATTGATTTCCACATCATTGTTTCATATTTAAAATTTTTCAATAAAATTTTCAATTTTGT
>WOXC01002563.1:0-119815 GCA_011680675.1 Gymnobelideus leadbeateri
GAGGAGGAGGAGGAGAAGGAGAAGAAGAAGAAGGAGAAGAAGAAGAAGAAGAAGAAGAAGAAGAAGAAGAAGAAGAAGAAGAAGAAGAAGAGGAGGAGGAGGAGGAGGAGGAGGAGGAGGAGGAGGAGGAGGAGAAGTATATAGCACTTTAAGATTTACAAAGCACTTTACAAATCTTATCTTATTGATCGTCACAAAACCCTGGGAAGTAGGTACTGTTATAATACCCAATTTACATACGAGGAAACTGAGGAAGATCGAGTCTAAGTGACTTGCCCAGAGTCACACAGCTAATGTGTCTAAGTCCAGATTTGAGCTCAGCCTTCCTGACTCCAGGACCATTTCTCTACTGTACAACCTAACCACCTTCTTTTTGACCATTAGTGGACGGGTATGAGTGATTTGTTCATTTTTTATTTTCCTCCTCCTCCTAATTATTATTAATGATAACACTAAAAAAAAATCATTGCCCAAGACAACTCAGGTAGTAAGTAGAAAAGCCAGGTTTGGAACTCATGTTCTTGGACTCCAAATCCAGTGTATTACCCATTATACCACGATACATTACTTAAATTTTTAATTGGATCTGTGAGTTCATTGAAGTTTATTGAAAGAGCTTTTTCTACTCACACAGATTAGTACCTTTGCTTCAACTCATTGTATTAGAGAGTTGCCTGGGTCACTGAGAAATTAAGTGACTTGCCTTTGGTTATATAGCCAATAAATGTCAGAGGCAAGACTCAAACCCAGGGCTTCCTGACCTGGGTTGAAGCCAGCACTTTAAATAATATCATGCAGTTACATCTTAAGTGCTATAAAAAATAGGAATTGTTATGTTTATTGCCACTATTAGTAATAATAATACTACTAATAATATCTAATAGTTTCAGTAGCAGGTAGCACTGAGTGTTATATACGATTGTCACCAAAGCTGCCCAGTGGCATGGAACTGATTCTAGTCCACTCACCCAGAGCATTCTCAATCTTCTAGGCTTCTATATTGCATTTATTCCTACATTCTAGACTACTGCCCATCCCCATCCCCTTCACCTTGGACTAGACTTATTGAACTGTAAGCCCCTCCTTTGACCTGGGTTCCATTTGAAAAGAAGTGGAAGGCTTGGGTTAAGGGGGAAACAGTAAAGAAAGAAGTATGTTATATTGAGAAAAATTCCAGTCTTGGAGACTGAAGACCCAAATTGGATTCCAACTGTTGTTCAGTCATTTCAGTAGTGCCCAACTCTTCTTGAACCCTTTTGGAGTTTTCTTTGTGAAGACATTTCAAGTGGTTTTCTATTTCCTTCTCCAGATCATTTTACAGATGAGGAAACTGAGGCAAACATGGTTAAGTGACTTTCCCAGAGTCACACACCTAGTAAGTGTCTGAGACCAGTTCTGAACTCATGAAGCTAAGTCTTCCTGACTTCAGGCCTGGCACTCTATCTACTGCACCACCTAGCTGCCTGACCGGAGTTGAATTCACTAAGTATATGACACTAGGCAAGTCGTTTCTCTGAATCCTAATTTATCCATCGATTAAAAACTAAAATAACAAACTAACTAGACACACAGGATTTAAACTATATATAAAATTTTAGAAACTTTAAAACGCTAACAATGGATGTGTTTGTCATGTAACATTTTGCTTTGTATTCTCAATATTGTATCTATGTATTATTGACTTTCATGTAGATTATGATTCCATGCACTTAATTGTACTTTTATTCGTCTGATCTCTTGAATTTTTCATGTAAAAGTAAGACTTTTGGGTACAAAAAAATATGACTGGAAGTCTATTCTGCACATTTTTTTTATTTATCACCTTCGTTTCACTCATACAGTCACCAGCCTACTACAAGCCACTGTCATTTGAATTTGAAATTATCTCTTCCATTTTGTTTTCTTGACTATTCATGAATAAAATATAAAAATCATGTTATATAACAGGAAAATTGGTCTAATAAAGCATTTAATGAAGGAATGGATGAATTGATACATTAGAAAGATCAATAGATTTGGAATAAGATCTAGGTTCAAGCACTAGGTCAGATATTTACTATCTGTATGACATTGGAAAAGTCATTGAATCTCTGAGCCTCAGTTTCTTCATCAGTATTAATAATAACAATAAGAACATGCATATAGCTGTTTGTCCTTCATTTTCTAAAAGAACCAATGATGTTATGGGGTGATGCCTTGTTCATGAATTGGATTTTAAGTGAGGCAGATTTTCACAAAATCCTCAGTCTAACTCTCTCTTCCAGAGTCATCAAAGTCCAGTGGCAAGGCAAAAGTCAGGATGACTAGTGATGGCCCAGGACATAGTGGAGGACCTTGACATCTCTGAGGTCTGACCAGACTCTAAGAGCTCCACAGTGCCTGCTTCAGCCTTCTTCATAGCTATTGGAACAAATTGAGAACATCCACCCATTCCGCCAAGGGAAGTCTTCACATGCTTGGGGTGGACAGTGCCCTTCCCCCTGCCTCCTGCCCCAGCTCACTGATGGGTTTGAGGCTTGTCTGTTATGCTCAGCCTGATCCAGCCCATCTCCCAAGATGGTTCACAGGGGTGTGATCAGCTTCTTGGAGTCACAAGTGAGAGTTGAGTGTCAGATAGACACAAAAGAAGATGAGCAGCCCTGAAAAAGGCTCAGCATGTCCTCACACCAGAGGCGCTAGTCCTCCCTGGACACCCCATACACCCCAACATGTATATGGTACTTTACACAGTTTGCAGAGCCATATTTTGGCATATTATTGTATTTGAGCATCACAACAATCCTGTGAGGTGGGTGCTATTATCATTCTTATTTTACAGATGGGAAACTGAGGCTGAGAGAGTGAGGACAGAGAGGTGACCTGGCCAATCAGGGTCTTACAGCCAACAAGTGTCTGAAGCAGAATCTGAAGACAAGTCCTATCCTGACACCAAGTTCAGCACCGCATCAACCATGCCAGGAGAAGGTTGTACAGGATGATCTTAAAGGCTCCTGCTACTGCTAAATCCTCTTAATGAAATGAAGTTTCTCAGCAGCATTTGGCCTATTTCCTTTACATTTCAGTTGCTATCTGAACATAGTCTAACTTCAAGGGCAAGCCAACACTTTGCTGGACTTCTGTGTTTATAGCACTTGATACGTTGATTACTTTATTCAATATGACATCATTTATTTATGTGAATACAAATAATCACTAGTCTTCTTGAAATCCCTCATATTCTATTCTTTTGTCTAATTACTGCATGGACCCAGTTAAATCTTGGGTGGCTGTGATGGGCTCATGGCGTTGCTGGAATGGCTTATCACTGATGAGTCACGGGTGTTGTTGGCTTTGAGTTGACGTGCAGCACGTATTGCAACATGCTCTCTTTCCCTCCCTCCTGTTTTAGCACTAACTCATGCATTACTAATAGGAATGGGAACATGGGCTTTGGAAGACCACATTCAATTGTAGCTACACCCTTTGGAAGCATAGTAGAGATAACAAGCTCATCCTTGCTGAGGAATCAAGCTGTTGATTCATGTACCGTGTATCCTGTGACCTCCTTCACTTCACTGAGAGCAACTAGGTGTGGGGGCAGATGGTGCATGAGTTGGGATCAGCCCAGGGATGGTCTTTAGCAAATACTGCCCACACCAAGGCTGCCAAAAAGAGAATATTTAGATGGAAGAAAGTACCAGAGATAATACAGTTGTTCTCCTAAATTGATTAATATGTGACAGCTTGCAGAGAGAATTATGGTGAGTGATAGCAGGAGGCTTTCTTATTCCTTCCTTCATTAAATACTGTGTGAAGGCAGCAAAGCATTACAGACACAGTGGTAGGCTACAGAGAGACAAATTTCTTCTTGATAGAAGAAAGAATTTCACAAGTAGCTATGTCCAAAAGTGGATTGAATTCCCTTTTGAGGTAGTACATTGTCCATCACTGAATCTTCAAATGGAAATTGGAAAATCAATTGGCTGAGATGTTACAAAGGGAGACTGGATGAATTTAGATGACTGCTGAGATCCATTCTAACTCTAAGCCTGGCATTTAAGGCTTTCCACAATTTGGCTCCAGCCTGACTTTCTACTTTTATTTCATATTTTTCCACATTCTTGCACCCTACATTCTTGGCTAATTGGGTTACTGTTTCCCAGTTTTACCTTACTTTCTCTCATCTGTGCAGTCACTCAGGCCATATAGCTCATGCCTAGAATTCATTTCTTCCTCATGTCCACCTGTTGAAGAAAACATTATTAATGGGAAATGTCATCTTTTCTTAAATGATTTTATCTTCTGTCTGGATATGAAAGGAAAAAATGGATGAGGTGAACTCAATTGACTTGTACTAGGATGGTGGCTATATATGAGTGGGGATGAATATGAAAGATTATCTGAATAGAATTCCTGGTCATACTTGCTTGCGTCTAAGATCTATGTCTTTACATGAAAAAAGAGATTTGATAGATAAAAGTACAATTAAGTGCAAGGAATAATAAATTGCATACAAGTCAATGATGAGTTACAATGATGCAATTCAGTTCGGGGAATCTTATGTGATGAGTGCATCCTTCAAGAGTCATCTCAGGTGGCATTCTACATAATGCCTTTCCTGGACTCCTCAACCTCTGGTGCCTCCCAAATGATGTTTATTCTGCTTGTATTTATTCTTTACATACTTATCTCCCAGGTAGAATGTACATTCCTTTCGATTAAGAATTGTTTCATTGATTATATTTGTATCCCTAGGGCTTAGCACATAGTAGGTGTATAGATTACTTATAGATTGACAAATGCTTGAGAGAAGTATAAAATAAAATTCAATGTGAGGTCCATAGGGGAAAGTCTTAACAAAGATAGACATGTCCCTGAATATTGCGAAATACTCTTAGTTGCTTTTCTTGAATCTAGTCTTTCCATTCTCCAATTCATCTTATTCAGTAGCCAAAGTGATTTTCCATAAGTAAAAACTCCATACATTTCAGTGATTTTTCTATTGCCTGTAGCATCAGATACAAACTCCTGTGGGGGGAGGTATGTCTGTGTGTGTGTGTGTGTGTGTGTGATTGATTTAAAGCCCTTCTCAACTTAAATGCAATCTACCTTTCCAGTCTTATATTTCTCACTATCTGTCTCTGTCTCTGCCTTTTTTCTATCTCTCTGTCTCTCTCTCCCCTCTCCTCCTCTCCCTCTCCATCTCCATCTCCATCTCCTTCTCTCCTTCTCTCTCTGTCTCTGTCTATGTGTCTCTGTCTCTCCCCCACCTGTCTTTCTCTTTCTTTGACCCCTCTCTTCCTCTGTCTCTTTCAATCTCTCTTTCTCTGTCCCTCTTTGTCTCTTTATTTCTGTCTCTCTTTCTCCCTCTCCTTCTCTCTGTCTCTGTCTGTCTCTCTGTGTCTGTTTCTCCCTCCTCTGTCTTTCTCTTTCTATGCCCCCCCTTTTTCCCTGCCTCTTTTACTCTCTGTCTCTCTGTCTCTGTCTCTTTCTCTCTCTCTCTCCATATATATGGACATGGATATATGTGTATACACACAAACACAGACACACACATACGCGCGCACACACACACATACACACACACACACACACACACACACGTGTGTGTGTGTATTCATTCGTTTGTTTATATGTTGTCTCTTGAATTGGAATATGAGTTCCTTAAAGGCAGAGACAGTGTTTTAGGTTTGTTTTTGTTTTTTGCCTTTCTTTATATCCCTATAATTTATCACAGTACATGGCATATAATAATCATTTAATAAATACTTGTTGATTGGTTAACTGTTTTGAACATGAGTTTTCTTGACTCTGAGGTTAGGCATCTATTTACTATGCCACACTGTCTCTCATAGAATAGACGTTTAATAAACATTTGTGGGTTGATTGGTTAGTGGAGAAAGTAGTACTTAATATGTCATGTTGAGCTGGTATGAAATATATATCCAGAAAACCAAGTAAGAGTCATTCAATATAATTTGTCAAAATCTGATTTTTAAAAATGAATGTTGTATAATTATAGTGATGAAGCTTAGCCTTAAAGAGAAATTAGAAAATAGAAGCCCTCTCCTTTCTTTTTAGAGTAGGGGATTATTGGTGTGGTTCACTGCACAGAATGATGGACTTGACTAACATTTTGGTCAATTTTGCTGACCAGATATTTTTCATCTTTCTTTTTTATTTTGTGTTGCAATAGATGACTTATACTATACAGAGGTGGAAGAGATGTATTCATAAATGAAGGTGCTCTAAAAGCAAAAGATATTAATTATATATATATAATTATGTATATATATATATCTATATACATACATACATACATCTTTTTGAAGGGGGTGAGGCAGGGAAATTGGGGTTAAGTGACTTGCCTAAGGTTATACTGCTATTAAGTGTCAAGTATCTCAGGCCAGATTTGAACTCAGATTCTCCTGACTCCGGGGCCAGTGCTATATTCACTATGCCACCTAGCTGTCCCCAATAACAATAATATTTAAAAATGACAATTGAACACACTGTTAAGATTCAAAAGAAAGTGATATAAGAAGTCTTGTATTTTTTGAGAATCTGCTATATATGGACCTTTCACTAAAGCCCTTCTATAATGGCTCATCTCGGCATGGAGGTCTTCACGTCTATGTTAGTAGACCTATGCTCTGATAAATCTTATCAAACTGAGAAAGCTTCTTGTACTAACCCAGTCACAGACTACATGCTTATTATAAATGAATAAAATTATCTCAGAAGAGAGAATATTATTATCAGGAGGAGAATCACCTGGGCAATGATTCTTTTTTAAGGAGTAGATCACTGGCAACTCATTTCTCCTTCCACTAAATTGAAAAGAGATTATGATCCACATGAATAGAGGAGTGTGCACATGGAGGAAATCACAGATTTCTGAAGTAAGCTCTTGTTTCCATAGAAACAAACTGTTTAGGAGCCATATCTATGTAGTTCATCAAATGGCACTATTTTTTTTCAGCTAATACAATAGCTAGCCACAGAAGAATGACCAATAGAAGCTAGTTGGAACCAATAAGTTTGATTGTCTTATAACATCATGGCTAGATAGCACACTAAACTAGGAGTCAAGAACAGTAGAGCTCAAATCATATTTCCCATACTTGCCATCCATACAGCCCAATGAACCATGAGTCTCCTCACCTGGAAAATGCGGTTAATGTTACCTGTAGAACCTCCCTAGCAAGGTTGCAGTTGGACTCAAAGGAAAGAATATACATGCAATGCTTAGCAAACTAGATTAACCGAAGCTACTACTACTGTTTTGCCAGTAGCTGACCATTTGTTAACATAGTCTTGGTATTAGACTCAAATTCAAAGGGAATTTAATTGCCTCCTCATGACAAAGGAAACTCCATCACAAGCAGGTCCTACTGAGCTGGCAAGGCTTCAGAAATGGGTCCATTGACTGACTACAGAACTTTGTAGTAGGAGCAGTAGCAACAACTCCATAGTCTCATGTCACTTGAAGATTCACAAAACATTTTCCTTCAAAATAGCCATGGTAGATAAGTAGGAGAAACATTATCATCCCCGTTCTACAAACAAGGAATTCCCTCTCTTCACCTCTACCTCTTTGAGGCCATGACTTCATTCTGGACTCAATTCAAATACTTACTTTGACAGGGGACCTTTCCCAGTCTCCCCAGATGCTAGAGTTTTCTCTTCTGAGGTCACACAATAAAGGCTTCATAAATGTTTAATTGGTTGAAGGGAATCAAGACTCAAAAAGATTAAAGGACAACTCACTGGTCACACGATTAGGAAGCATTATATTGGCCCTTCTCTAATGCCTCCTTATGGCATGGAGGTCTTCAAGTCTCTGCAGGCAGAGCTCAGGTCTGGCAGGTTTCTTCAGGATAAGAAGGTTTCCAGAATGGGCATTTCAGTGTCTGAGTTAGAATCTGAAACCTCCTCTTCTTTGACTCTAAGTCCAGTATTCTTTCCCTTACAACAAATGGCTTTTTGAAGCTAACCCTAGCTATATATGAAGATACTTATATTTTTCAACTAAGAAACTCAAGAAGAATATCCATCAAGGTTATTACTAGGAGTAGAATGTACTCAACTAATAATTTCTCTCTCTCCCTCTCTCTCTCTCTCTCTCTCTCTCTCTCTCTCTCTCTCTCTCTCTCTCTCTTTCTCTCTCCACCCCCCCTTCTAGCTCTCTCTATCTCTCTGTCTCATACACACACACACACACACACACACACAAACACACACACACACACAAACGCACATACCTCCCCATATTTCTAATGGCACCTCCATTTTCTACCTTGCATTACAATTATTTTTATGCGTGGCTTATCTTTCCCACCAGACACCCCAGTGCCATTTTTTCATCTTCCTCTGATTACCCAAAGGCCACTTTTCTGACAATCCTTTTGAGTCTTGATTTCTTTCAATCTATTAAACATCTATGAAGTCTTTATTATTGCCAGGCACTGGGCAAAACAGTGAAGATACAAAGAAAAACAAGTCCTTGCCCTCAAAGAGTTTACTGTCTAGTGGGGATGACAGCCTACAAATAATTAGGTACATATAAAATATGTCCATAGTAGATGGAAGGTGACTTTAGAAGGCAGTAGAATCAAGGGGTTAGGAAAGGCTTCCTGTAGAAGTGGGTTTTTCTTTTATTTATTCATTTATTTAAATAGTATTTTCCCCAATTACATGTCAAGACAATTTTTAGCATTCCCTTTTACAAGATTTTGAGTGCCAAATTTTTCTCCCTCCCTTCTCCTCTTCCAAAAATGGTAGGCAATTTGATATAGGTTTTACATGTGCTATCATGTAAAACGTATTTCCATATTAGTCATAGTTATGAAAGAAGAAATAGATCAAAGGAAAAAAACATGAAAAAGAATAAAGTAAATGAAAAAATATGTTTCAATCTGTATTCAGAGTCCAGCAATTCTCTATCTGGATGTGGATAGCATTTTCCTTTGTGAATCCTTTGTACTTGTTTTGGATCATTGTGTTGCTGAGAAGAGCCGAGTCATTCATAGTTGATCATCACACAATGTTGCTGATACTGTGCACAGTGTTTTCCTGGTTCTATTCACTTCACTTTACATCAGTTTGTACATGTCTTTCCAGGTTTCTCTGAAATCTGCCTGTTCATCATTTTTCACTGAACGGTAGTATTCCATCATACCCACATACTACAGTTTGTTTAGCCATTCTCCAACTGACAGGCATGCCAACTTCCAATATTCTGCCACCATGAAAACGGCCACTCTCTTGAAACTATCCTGGAAATGTAGGTCCTTTTCCCTTCTCTGTGATCTCCTTGGAATACAGACCCAGCAGGGGCACTGCTGAATCAAAAGATATGCACAATTTTATAGGTCTTTGGGTATATTGCCAAACTGCCCTACAGAATGGTTGCATCAGCTCACAACTCCACCAACAGTACATTAGTGTCCCAATTTTCCCAAATCTTCTACAGCATTTGTCATCCTCCCTTTTCAGCATACTATTCAATCTGATAGTTGTGAGGTGGCACCCCAGAGTTGCTCTAATTTGCATTTCTCTAATCAAAAGTGACAATCTACTTATTCTTAAACACTACTTATGCTTTTTGGTTTTCACACCTCAGGTATATATCCTACCCAACATGAATGAACCTGTGATGAAGAAAAAAAATTAAGTCAAACCTACTGACAAAACAACCTCATCTGATAGCATTTCATGAGTGTCCTTTCCCATTTTTTGATAGGAGAGAAGTGTGTTTCATTAGCTCTTCTGTGGACCAATATTAAGCAGTGCAATTAATCTGTACCTATGACTCTTTCAACTCTGAGGGTAGGGACTGTCTTTTACCTTTCTTTGTATCCTCAGTGCTTAGCACAGGGCCTGGCACAAATAGGCATGTAAAATAACTGACAATATGATATAAGTGGTAAGAGCACTGAATTGGGGATAAAAGGACATAGGCTCATTTCAACTCTTTTTATTACCTATGTGAACTGGTTTAAGCAACATTTCTGGGTCATAATTTCCTCATCAGCAAAAGCAGAATTGGACCTGATAGTCTCTGAGTACTTTTCTAGCTCTAAAGCTATGATTTTATGGTGACTAATTTATGAGTTCATAATAAACAAGGAAATAGAGATTCCTCTTGGACCCCTTGAATTGATTAAGGTCAATGAAGGAGCTTGGAAACTCTTTAAGATTGTATATTGACAATAAGACTTTAACAAAGGAAAAAACTGGAGAGGCAGTAGGGAGAATGCTACCTGCAGTTGTGACTTGAACTCAGAACGGCTTCAACCTTGCTTCTCTCTAGGTAGGTATGGTCAAAAGAGACTTGACTTCTAGGAATTAGAAGTCCTGGAAAGTCTAGTTGAGAGATAGTATGTTTGTAAGAGAAAGGTTGCTGGCCCCAAAGGTCCTAGAAGAAACTAGAGTTTGCATACTTTTCTAGCTTTATCACCAGAGGCAAGTCACTTGGACTTTCTGAGACTCAGTTTTCTCATCTGTAAAATGGAAATCATATTATATTCCAGCAGAAGTACAGATGGAGTTGGAGAGTCAGTGGAATAGAACTTACTGGCTCCCACACAGAACACCCTCAAAGAACAATACCTACTCTGAGGATGGGAAATAGCTGTATGCTCTCACAATCAACCCTCTCACAAATAGAGGAAAGAACTATTATAATCCATCCAAATAGAATGACTGCTAGTACAGATATGATCTGTCCTCAGGAATCTTCACCAGCAAGGAAACAGCCTCATGGTAGATGTACAGAAAGATATATGGACAAATGGCATATAATCTGAGCAATATGAAGGTGTAGGATAGAACATCACAAGCTCTCTCTAAAAAATTCAATTCATTTGAATTAAAAAACTTTTATTATATACCTACTGTATACAAAGGCCTGAGCTAGACTTTGAGGAAGGAAAAGATCATAAGATATTAAATAGTACTAACTTCATAGGGCTACTATAAGCATGAAATGATTTAATGTGTGTAAAGCATTATTCAAGTGCCAATTACTATTATTAGGACAGTATCTCTTACTAAATAGCTATTGACTCTTTCCAATTTTCTTTCCCCACTCTTGGCCTCAGTTTCTTTATTTGTGTAATAAAACAGTTGGCCTGGGTTACTGTCTAAGGCCTTTTCTACTCCTGAAGTTCTCTATTCTGAGTTCTTTCCTAGCTCTGACATTCTATGTCCTAAAGTCTTGATATTTTCTGGCTCTTGGAGTGACATTTTCCCATGGCCCTCAGTTTAACATTGGTAGCTCCAAAGGCAATGACAGCACAAGCCTCCTGGGGGGAAGACAGGTGAGTATTTGTAGAACTTGTTGAACCTGTCTCTGCTAGAAGGCCCCCAATTATTACCTTTTGGGGGATTTTCTGACCTTTTTCTCTATGACTTCAACATTAGAAGCTAGTCTTGATGCTATCCCAGGAAAGACTGTCTTTCTGCATGGACCAAGTATGCAGCCACCCATCTGTTGTCATTTGGGGAGATTGTAAGATGTATTTTCTGTCCTTAATATGCCTCCTCTGATGTTCACTTGTTTGAACTAATGCCTTGTTGCACAGAGACAGACATCAAAATTTTACCTGGGGGCTGCAGCTCATTAATCCATTAACACTCTTTGAGCATAGATAGTTAAAGTCTAAAGGGAACTTAGAGCCAAAAACTAGTTCCCTTGGCAAACAGCCCAAATTGAGTTACTTTGGGCTTACTCATCCATTTTACAAACATATATGGAAATCAACATCCAGAAAAGGAAGGGATTTATTCAAGGTCACATAACTAAGTAGCAGCAGAATTAATAAGCATGGTACAGTGGATAGAGTACTGGATCTGGAGCCAGGAAGATCTGAGTTCACATCCAGACTCAGATACTTCAACTTGTGTGACCTTGGGCAAGTCACTTAATTTCTGTCTATCTCAGTTTCCTAATCTGTAATAATAATCATAACTACCTCTGACAGTTGTGAGAATCAAATGAATATTTGTAAAATTATTAACACAACACCTGGTACATAATAGGTGCTTAATAAATGCTTATTCTCTCCCCTTCCCTTTCTCCTGATTTCATATCTATTGTTATCTAGCCCTAGAATAACTTCCAGAGGTGAGTTACATGGAGAAGGTAAATTCAAAAGGGTCTAGAGCACAGTATGCTGCCCAGAGGAGGAGGTCTGGACACAGTAACACATGCTTGACCATCAGGGAGATAGAAAAGACAGAATTAAAGCACTAGGAACCTAGAAGTGGACAATTTTGTTGTGAATATGGGGATGGGGATGGTGTGTTTAAAGAACTAATGGAGGAAGTGTTACCAAAGATCCCTTTTCCTTAAGTTTAAATTTTGCTAGAATTTGGCCTTGACCCTGTAACCCTGACCTAAAAAGGCTGAGACTAGTGAGAAAAAATTTCATCAAGTAGGATGATTTCAGAAAAACCTGGAAAGACTTACATGAACTGATACAAAGTGAAGTAAGCAGTACTAGGAGAACATCGTATACAGTAATAGTAATATTGTGCGATGAAGAACTGTGAATAACTTAGCTGTACTCAGTACTAAAATGATTTAAGACAATCTCAAAGAACTAATGATAAAGCATATTATCTGCCTCCAGAGAAAGAATTGATGTTTTCTGAATACCTACCGATTCATGCTAATTTTCTGCCTTCTTTCATTCTTTTTTCTTTTTTTAGGTCTTCTTGTATAAAAATGACTAATACAAAATTGTTTTACATGATTGCACATGTATAATCTATATCTCATTGCTTACCATCCCAAGGAAGAATAAGAGAGGAAGGAATGAATAGGATTTGTAAATCAAAACTTTAAAAAATAAATGTTAAAATTGTTTTAACATGTAATTGAGGAAAAATAAAATAGTATATATTTATAAAATAGAAGAGTCTC
Source organism: Gymnobelideus leadbeateri (assembly GCA_011680675.1). NCBI lineage: Eukaryota > Metazoa > Chordata > Mammalia > Diprotodontia > Petauridae > Gymnobelideus > Gymnobelideus leadbeateri. Next base: position 12,911 of record WOXC01002563.1, read on the forward strand.
ATCATTTTGCCAGCCCCTCAAAATTATTAAGTAATTATTTGTTCCTGGCATTGAATTATGATCATAAGGGACTCTAGAATTAGAAAGGAACTTCAGGTAGACTTCTGAATATAACTTTTATTTCTTAGACAGAGAGAGATTCAGAGGATTTGAATGACTGACCCAAAGTTACACAGCTAGAAATTAAAAAAAAAACCTAGTATTTAAATTCAGGTTGTATGGCTCCAAATCCAGTGTTCTTTCCACTAGACTATATTGTCTTTATTTATTTTGAGAACAGTCCAGATTATAATGTTCTTTAAAAGTTTCCTTTGATTCTTTAAAACCCAGGGTAGTAGCTAAAGAAATATCATCCTCTTGTTGCTGTCCCTATCTGAAGAGTATGTTTTCCCAGAATGAGGCTATCTGTCTGATTTAACCAAATTAACTGCACTTAAAATACTTGTTGAAATCATATTCTCAGGGCAATTATCCATGACTCCAAGGTCAGTCTTTCATGTTTTTTCTGCTTGAACCAGTTAGCTTTGTTCTGATCACCATAACCCCTGCCCACTGCTGAACAAGAGATATACCATTTGTTAGATGTTAGTCTGGTTAAGAGAATGTGATTGATCTGTACCTTCAACCCCACTGCTGGAAACAAGTTGAAACAGATAGGATTATACTCCTCAGAGCCAGAAGGAAAGTGGAGTACAAAAAGGCTGAATCGCAACATGGAATGTTCGAGCGAGAAGAGGACTTTGAGATCATCTCACCAAACCCCTTAATTTTACAGAGGCCTCTGTTAATGGTGGGTCTATATCATCATAATCATCTTTCTAATTAAAAAAAATACTTTGGTGTCTAAAAAGTGTTTTATTAATCGATCAACAGCCATTTATTAAGTATCTATTATGTATGATGCACTGTGCTAGGTTCTAGAAGTACAAAGTCAAAACAAAACAGTGTCCACCCTGAAGGAACTTACATCCTAAGGAGGAAAACCATATGCACACATTTAGGTATATACAAAACAGATGACTGGTAAGCTAGGTGCTGGGCAGCTAGGTGACGCCATAGTGCAGAGAGAGCTGGGCCTGAAGTCAGGAGGCTCTGAGTTCAAATTCAGCCCCAGATACTTACTAGTGTGTGACCCTGTGAAAATCACTTAACCCTGTTTGCCTCAGTTTTCTCATCTATAAAATGAACTGGAGAAAGTAATGGCAAACCACCTCAGTATCTTTGCCAAGAAAACCTCAAATGGGTTCATAAAGAGTTGGACATTATTAATCAACTTAAAAAAAGTATGTGTGATTGTGCCCATTTTATAAATGAGGAAACTGAGGCTCAGAAAGGTTAAGAGAATCATCTAAGGCCATGCTGCTAATATGTGTGTAAGACAGAAGCTGAACACAGGTTTTTCTTAGTCCTTTTCTTCACGACTCAGCCACCACATCTACACAAAGCTCTTTTTGACCTCTCAACTGCCAGAGCTCTTTCTCCCTAAGCCACCTCATATTTATTTTGCATTTATTCTGTAAATACAAACATATAGCTGTGTAAACATAGCTACATGTTGCTTTCTCCAACATAATTTTTAACACCATCAGAGCAGAAATTGTTTTATCTTTCTTCATGTCCCCAGTACTTAAAAAATGCCTGGCACATAGTAGGCATTTAATAAATATTCATGGGTAGATTGATTCTTAATTACAAGCCAAACACTCCCTCTTACAATGTTAGAACTGAAAGAGAGCTTAGACTTTACCTAGTGACCCCCTATCCTTTTACAAATGGAATATGGTCCAAATGTCTAGGCCCACAGAATCAATAAGGCAGTCAACAAACATTTGGTAAATACTTCTTATGTGCCAGGCACCTTTCTAAGCATTAGGAATACAAAGACAAGAAAGGGGAACCATCACTGCCCCTATGTGGCTTATATTCTATTTGTGCCTCAGGCCACACAGTGAGGTAACAGCCCAGCCACAACTTCAGGGCTCCCACATTAGCATGCTTTGAAACACTCTGAGCATTCCCAACATTGAATCTACACATTATCAAGTTCCTTGAAAATCATATTTTCAAGCACAAAGTTACACTTGGACTCACCAGATTACTTTGATTTTTTTCTTTTCTTTTCTCTTTTTTTAGAAGGGGGAAGGCAAGGCAATTGGGGTTAAGTGACTTATCCAAGGTCACACAGCTAGTAAGTGTGTCAGGTATCTGAGGCTGGATTTGAACTCAGGTCCTTCTGACTCCAGGCCAGTGCTTTTTTCACTAAGCCACCTACCTGCCCCAAATCTCTCTGATTTTTATATGCAAATGCATGTGGGGTACCAAAGACAAGAGTAAGAATTCTTCCAGCATCTAACCCAGTTTAGTCCTGAAACATTGTCTTCTATTGTTTTCCTTTAATAATGACTTACACAAAAATAAAAATCACTTGGCTCACCAGGGAAATAGGATGAAAATCAGTAATAATGGAGGCCAAATGACTCAGGGAATGGGAAGGGAGATGGAGTGCCTTTTTGGGGCTGAGCCTCCAGCCTCATTCAGTAGTGATGGTGATTACAATGATTAGAATTCAATGACTTTTTGATGACCTAAGTGGAAAGAGTGGATGACCTAATTCTAATTCCCAGTGGCTCCCTGCCCAGTCTCGGGTTAGCACTGGATTGGTACTGAGGAGTAGCAGCAGTCAGCAAGATGAAGCAAGTTGGCTATCTGAGACACAGGCATAGCTATGGCCCTACCCGATGTTAGGTAGGAGAATCTAAAACGAGATGTCTGCTGTTTCAAAGAATCATAGAGCGTGAGAGCTGATGGACTGAAATCCTAAATTCTGCAGTCTCTTCCAACTCTTCCAATCCGTGTTCTGTGTTCTAAGACACCGTCCAGCTCTAAAATTCTATCTCCCATGTGTTAAGCCCAGTGTTGCTTTGAGGATAAAATGAATTAATATTTAATTTAGTGCTTTGTAAACTTTAAAGAACTATATATGTACTGTTATTATGAGTATTACTACTATTATTATTATTTGCTTTTTGGAGGGCAATTGGGGTTAAGTGACTTGCCCAAAGTCACACGGCTAGTAAGTATGTCAAGTGTCTGAGGCCAGATTTGAACTCAGGTCCTCCTGACTCCAAGGCCGGTGCTCTATTCACTGAGCCACTTATCCGCCCCTACGAGTAGTATTGTTAATTAGCATTATTGTATCTCTTATACATTTAACATTCTGTATCCTAAGATGTATTTCAAATACTCAATTAATCAACATGTATTTATTAATTGTCAGACACTGTGAAAGAGGCACAGGATACAAATAGAATGAACCAAAAAAACCTCTGCTTGAAAGGAGTTCTCATTCTACCTTATGATAAAAGCATTTTAAAGTATAATAATGTAATAAAGCATTTCTGACATTTTATTCTATCTCTGATGTTCTGTGTTCTAGGTTCTAGGGTTCCTTCCAGCTCTGGATCTTTCCAAGATAATTTTTTAATGCCCTAAGCTCCCTTGCAGTTCTTGAAAATACGGTTGTAGCTACACTTCTGAATCTTCTGCCTTACCTAACTAGCCATATTAAAGAATGCCTTTTGCTCTTCCCTATGTGTTTTTTTCCTTAATTCCTGAGAACAGTTGTAAGGGCACTGAGCAGGAAAGAATCTCACCCTTCACCCCAAGCTCTCTGCTGGCCACAGGAAGTCTCCAGTAGAATCCAACACAGTTCAAAGCATTTTTCGCCTACCTTTGATTTTTATTGAGTTTATGTCCTGAATGCTTTGTGGTTAATTATACAGTTTTCTGCATGTCTTGTTTTATAATGACTAATATAGAGTGCATGTACAAGCAAAGGGAAGCATATAACTAGATGATGAATATTTAATAATTAGTATTAATTAAGGTAATTATTTTAATAAATGAGACCAGGTTAAATATAGCTATTTCACTCTGATTTCCAAAAGCTGTGCCAGATATTATAGACAGTGCTTAATGTGGCATGAGAAGTGGGTGGAGTAAGGGATACAAAAGACAGAAAGAAGAGGGAAGAGGGGAGATGGGATTCTCCCACCTTTCCCTATTAGGAGTCACTTAGCACCTTGTTTTTCAACTTTCTAATGCATTTATTGTATAATATTGTGTATTATAGTTCTGTGTTGTATTCTATTATATGGATTGATCCAGATGACCTCTGAGGTTCCTTTTAACTGAAATTATGTGAGAATTTACTAGAGTGTAAATTCCATGAGGATAGGGCCACTGTCTTATTCAAACTTTCTTAGTGGGTTTGGGATCTCATAGGCATGAGAACTCTCTAAAATCATCCACCTTATTATACCAAGCAATTTTGTTAATGTCTTTCCATAAAAGTTGTGCCTAACATTGCAGAGGCCTTTTTCTGTAACTACTCATGCAGCATTTGGGTTGTCCTTCTGTTCTCCCTGGTGTTCAAGTTATAAACATCTCAACCTCATTTTCCTATCACACTCATTCTTGTAGGCAACTTTTAAGCCATGTCTTTCACAAGAGTCACAAGAGTTGATAATATTCTTCAACTACTTGCCAATGGACCACCTGTATAGAATAGGCACCTAATATATTTGATGAAGAAAGAAAGGAAGGAGTGAGGGGAGATAAGAAGAGAGACAAGGAATAAAATAGAGATCATTTCACATTCTTTCACTCAGTTGACCAACTAACCAATGATATTGGAAATACCAGAGGAAGAAAATGGTTTGAGAAGCAAAAAGATATTATCATGAGACCATCAAGCATATCCGGTGTGTGTTACAAGAGAAGTGAGAGGAAAAAGCAATGTTAAGGGGCTGATTTTATGTGGGTTGTTTATGGGATGCTCAATTGTGGAAGACTCTTCCCATTTCTAGCCATAGCAGTAGCTAAATTTTATGTTAGCTTAAACTAATCCCTGAGGTGTGTTCTCAGCAGGACTGAAGAGGTTCCAAAGCCAAGTGGTTAAGAGGTGTGTGCATATCCAAGGCAATAATTAGATAGGGGCTTGAAACAGAACTCTACCTTGATTGGCCACTGAAAGAGAGATCCTTAATCCTCTCTCACCTTGAACCTGGCATCTTGTAGAAATGGAGTAATATTCATGTAGAAACCTGGCCAGTTGTGCCTGAAAAATAAAAAGCTTTGGAGTTCAGAACAACTTTGTTCTCCACAGAAAACCACAGAAGTTCAATGGAAACCCATTCCCAAAGTCAAGTATTTTAATCTTAAATTGAAGCACTCTTGTCTGATTTCCTAACTCTAATTAATTTCATTGCTTTCTTCCGAAACTTCCTCATGGATTCTCCATTCCATTGACATAGTGAGGCATCAAACAGGGGCCCTAGGGCACCCAGAAAGAGTGGTAGCTGGGGTGTGGTTGAAAGAGTTCTCAGATCACTGATGGAAGACCCCATTTGACATTCACTAGCTGTGTGACCCTGGACAAGGTCATTCACCAATATGAGCCTCAGTTTTCCCCATTTGTAAATTGGAAATGATATTAATACTTATACTATCTACCTCATAGGACTACTGAGAAAATTAAAAAAAATACTAACAATTCTGTAGCACTCTAACGCTTACAAAGCACTTTATAAACATTATTTCAATGAATAATGAAGTACTACATGTATTATCATTATAGAGGAAGAAACTGAGGAATAGAAAGCTGAACTACTGTACCCTAGAGAACTACCCTCACACAGTGAGACTAAGCTAGGATTAGAACCCCGTCTCCCTGAATCCAAGTGTATCGTCCTATCCACTAAATATAGACACTTATAAAATATGAATTTATTGCCCCTCTAAATCCTTCGTTTTATCCTTTACAAGGGGGAAGCCTGGAGAGAGAAAGTATTATACTCCAGGTTATATTTAGGGGCCTAACTGGGAGTAGAACCCAGGTCAACTAATTCCTTATTCAAAAATCTGTTTTATAAGGCCTCATTGTGGGAAGAGGATAAGAAGAGTCTGCCTCTCACTTAAGAAGGCATTAATAATTCAATTCAACAAACATTTGTAAAATTTCTTGTATGTTTTAGGTACTAATGTCATTTCTGCCTCCCCCCCCACCCATGGAAGGGCTCTATTGCCTACTGCCCACAGACTTCTGACTTATTTTTCTGCAGTTCAGGAGTAGAATAAATCACCTACATTTATTTCTCATTGTATGTCTTGATCATTATTCAATCTGGTATATACTTCAGGTTTTGCTGAAGCAGACATGAGGGACAGCTTGCCTTTGTTTCAGGCAGAGAAACAAACTGAGGATGGAATATTATTGTGTTGTAAGAAATGATGAAGGGGATGGTTTCAGAAAAAAATTGAAAAGACTTATATGAACTGATGCAAAGTGAAATAAGCTTATTTTTTAATTTTATTTTTATTTTCAGTTATATATTCTTGCCTTTCCTTCACCCCTCCCTCATCCATTGAGATAAGAAATGATACCCATTATACATATGAAGTCATACAGAACATATTTCCACATTAGCCATATTTTTCAAAAAAGGCAACAAAAATAAAGAAAAAAATATGCTTCTATCTGCATCCTGAATCTATCAGTTCTCTTTGTGGAAGTGGACAGCATTTTTTTCCTCATGAGTTCTTTGAAGTTCTGGTGAATCATTATATTGTTCATCTTTACAATATTGTTTTTATTGTGCTGTTTGGTCTCCTGGTTCTGCTCACTTCCCTTTGCATCAGTTTATGTAAGTCTTCCCAAGTTTTTCTGAGAATATTAATATTCCATCACAATCAAACTTGCTCAGCCATTCCCAATAGATGGGCATCTCCTTGATGTTTAATTCTTTGCCCCCACAAAAAGGATCACTATAAATATTTTTGTACATAGCAGGGGCCTTGTCCTTTTTCTTCAGTCTCCTTGGAATGTAGTTTTGGTAGCAGTATTGCTGGTCAAATCTTAGTCCTTTGAGCATAGATCCAGTTCGTTCTCCAGAATGGTTAAACTAGTTCACCACAGTATCAAAAGTACATTAATTTCCTGCACCTGCTCCAGAGTTTGTCATTTTTTTTGTCATTTTAACCAATCTGATAGATGTAAAGTGGCACCTCAGAGTTATTTGAATGTACATTTCTCTACTTATTAGTTATATGACTAATGATAATTTGCAGTTCTTCATCTTCAAATTGCCATCTTAGAAGGCAATCTCATGAGCTCTGTTTTGTAGTGTTGATGCCTGTGAAATACCATGCAATCACTTCCAACAAGCAACGAGGGATGCAGGAATGCATTTGGAAGTCATCTGCATAGAGCCGATAATTAAACTTATAGAAGTTGAAATGATTACCAAAGAAAAGAGTGTAGAAGAGAAAAGAATCCAAGTCAGAGTCTTAGGAGTCACCTTCCCTAAGGGATCGGGAACAGAACAAGGAATAGAAAATGTGAATGAGAAGGAGCACCCCAGAAAAAGGAGAAAAACCAAAACAGAGAAATGTCACAGAGTTCCCAAAGAAAAGAGTGCCTAGAAGGAGGGGATATTGAGCGGTGTCAAATGTTACAGAAAGGCTAAGTATGATGAAGACTTAGAGAAGTAATAAACAGTTAATTGGTAATTTTGGAGAGAACAAGTTTGGTTGAATGGTGGGGTCAGAAACCATATTAAAAGTGATCAAGAATGGAAAATGAAGAAATGGAGACCAGGTAGACAAGATATCTCTCTTTTGGGGTTGTGAAATGGGGAAAAGATAGGTGACAACTTGCAGGGATGGTAGATGCAATTAAAATTTGCATAGAGTCTTTAATGAACACCTTGACTTCCTTTTAATAGTAAGATCCTGGATTGTTCAGTTGTTTCCCTTCTGAAACAAAGGCACATTTCTTAGATAATGATATTCTTCTGGTAAGGCTGCTTGACTTCATGTCAGGAACTGCCACAGCCCTAAAAAACAATGGGCAGAAGTATGATGGGTGTGAGCAGGTTGTAGTATGTGACAAATTAGGGATTACACAGAAGTGGTATAAAGAATGTCATCAGAGAAATTAATTACTGAAAGGATGGGCTAGTCATGTAGTGAGAACAAGAAATCATCAATAAATAGTACAGATACTCTATTTGTATTTGGCAAAAGAAAAAAGCTCTCAGAATATTGAGTAGACTCCCTTTTATAAAAGGATATAGGATCAAAGATCCAGAGTTTGAAGGAACCTCAATGATCATTTTCCAGATGAGAATTTGGAAGCTCAGGGAGGTTGTGATTTGCCTAAAGTCACACAAATAACAAGTTCCAGAAGTGGGATTTGAAAGCATGTCTTCTCACTCCAGAGCCAGTGTCCTTTCTAATTTACTATATAAATGAAAATTTCATCCCAAGCTTCTGCATTGATATTGTAAATGTTTTTCCAGTGCTGTCTTTCACATTAAAATGTAAGTTTCTTGTGGGCAAGGATTGTTTTTATCTCTTTGGGGATTTTTGGCTTTCCTTTATATCTACAGCTCTTAAAACAGTGCCCGACATATAGTGAGCACTTAATAAAGACTTTCTGACTAACAACTGACTAATCAAAACTTTTGGTGACTACACTGGTGGCAAGGTTGGAAACTAGAATTCAAACTCATGGTCTCTAATTCCAAAGTTAATATTCTTTCCTAACTCCAAGTCCACAGCTCTTTTGACTATACAGTCAGTTCTACTGTAACATTCATTTTGAAAATATGAATTTGTTCAATTGTGATTGATATATTAGGGAACAATTTAAGCATAACTAGAATTTCAAGTTCGCTCCTGCTCTACTTCATCTGCAAGAAACAGTGAGAAAACAGAAAACTGTATCATGTCATAATTCATAAACTGTAACCTTTCTCTTTTTTTGCTCTTTATAGGGCAATTAGGGTTAAGTAATTTGCCCAAGGTCACACAGCTAGGTTTTTTGTTTGTGTGTGCGTTAAGTGTCTGAGGCCGGACCTGAACTCAGGTCCTTCTGACTCCAGGGCCGGCACTCTACTCACTGCAACACCTAGCCGCCCCAACTGCGACCTTTCTGAAGCCCACTTCTACAAATAAACTTCAGGTGTTTTTCAAGGTAAAGGGTCATATTTATTTGCTTATCTCCTGGTATAGGAGGAGCTATGGGAAAAGGAGGACTGGTTCCTTCCTGCCCCCCATCATCTTCTCCTTAACCATTCAACATTATATATATATATATATAAAACTGTGCTGTTGTTTTTTATTAGGTTCTACCTTTTCTGTGTCACTGATGAAGTTTTTAAGTTTTGTGTCCCTAACTTCATCTTCCCCATAGGCCCTGTAGTTATTATTATGTGATTTTGCAAAGTGAGGCAATTTTGTGAAATACATGTCTCACCTTATTGCACAACTGACTCCACAATGATTTGTAGTTAATGGACTATATAGGCCCATAATTTAGGTATCTTTGAATCAATGGCCAATTTTATTTATTTATTGTAAGTTCCTTAAGAGTCATGTTCTTTGTTTTTGTACTCCAAGCCTTGTGCATGGGCCTGGAATACGGGAAGGGGAGAAAGGTGGGGAGAAGCTGGGGGTGGGGGGGAAGGGGGAGGTCATGATATGGAAATCAATGAATTGAACTGAGACCTCAAGGATGCAGCGGGGAAAGCATGAGATGGAGAGTCAGAAGATGGATTCAGATCCTGCTCTCAGCCCACAACACAGGGCAAGTCATCTACTTTTCTGAGGCTCAGTTTTCCAAGCCATAGAAAGGGGTTCTGCCAAATCCATTATTTGATCTAGATGATTTCTAAGTCCCCTCCAGTTAGAAATCCTACAATCTTCCCCTTAATTATAGAATTACACAATCAAACTGAAGAACTAAAAGAGGCCTCAAAGGCCTTCTAATCTACCCCAACTCTCTTTTTATGTAGATGAGGAAACCTCAGTCCAGGGAGATTAAGTAACTGTGATTTGTCCAAGGTCTTATAGGTAATAAACATCAGAAATGGCAACTGAATTCATGTTTAGGGTCTCCCTCAAAGACATTAAGAGGATCTCCTCTAGAAATGGTATACAATTCAGTTATTAATTTTAGGGCAGCTATTTATTTCCTCTACTACAAAAGAAATGATTAAAACACAAAAGGAAGGAAGGAAGGAAGGAAGGAAGGAAGGAAGGAAGGAAGGAAGGAAGGAAAGAAGGAAGGAAGGAAGGAAGGAAGGAAGGAAGGAAGGAAGGAAGGAAGGAAGGAAGGAAGGAAAAAAGGAAGGAAGGAAGGAAGGAATCAAGGAAGGAAGAAAGAAAGAAAAATCATTTAGTGTTTATTGTGGTTATGCACTGTACTAAACAATGGGGATATAAATATAAAAAACAAGACATTCCCTGCCTTCAAGAAGCTTACATTCTAACAAAGGAACACAATACATATCTTGGTAAAGGCATTGTGTATGAATGTGGACCAGATGATTCACCTTCACCTCAGACCTATGCTATCTGAATTTCCATTCCAAATCTTTGGGTCAGCCAGGAATGACTCGGGTCCTTCCAGAGCTAAGATTCAAACTCAGATCCTCTAATTCTAATTTCTTACTTCTTTCCTAATTCTTTCCTACTTCTACCAAGTTGCCTCACAGTTTCAAATCCCAGTTTCCCTTTACTTAATTATTCCCTTTTATTTGTTTATTTCCTTTTAAATTTAAAAATAAAAATATTTTTATTGTCATAAACCTTAAAGTATTCTATGATTGGAATATTAATGACAATAATTATAATGATAAAACTTGTCATTTCACTTTGAAAGCTTGTTAAAAATTTCAGGAAGTAGACATACTAAAATTATTCTGCCAACTCAAGGCAGAGCAATTTGCTGACAATTTACAGCTAGATATTCTCATGATGTTCACATGAGAATCTTTTTTCTAAATATGTTGACTGTTGACACACTTCCTTGCAGAATGTTTTTGTAACCCATCCCTTTCCAACTAGTTTTCAGGATTCTTTTGACCCTGCAGATGAGTCAAGGCCTGCCAGATGCCAATGGGATTTGTAACAAGGTTCATACCAAGCTTAAGTTATAAAGAAAATAAAAACCTTCTGCATTACCTTATATGAAGAGATTATTTCAGAGGGAGGAAGGGACCACCAAGGTGGCCTTCAATCAGTCTGTGGACAGAAGGGTCCTGTCTAACAATGGGTTTTGTTTATAGGCATACTGGTAATGTTTAATGGACTATCTCTCCAGAAAACAAGCGAACAAATATGTACAACATATTTTTTAAGTTTAAACTGCATCATAAACATTTTTCCATGACTTTCTTATGTCTTGACAATCAATAAAGCAATAAATCAACCCCTGATTTGTAGTATCTGCTGGTTTTTGAGGTTTAAAAGCTTGAATGCTGAAAATTTAAATTGGTTGGCATTGGCCCCAAACTCCTAGTTCAGCTGCTTAATGAATGCTAAGTAGGAGGAAAGTGGAAGAAACAGCAAGGGGCAGTTCTCTTCTGGGCCTGATTCCCACTGACAGGGAAGGGACTAGTGCATGGGGTAGAAATGAAGGGAGCCCCAGGGGGAAGCAACCAATCACCTCTTAGAGTTTATGGCCAAGCAAGAGAAGTCCCAGCAAAGTTGGAGAGGTACCCTAGATTTTAAAAGAGCACATTTCAAAGCATTCAGAAAAAGGATAGGTAGAATTCCACATTCTCAAATTCTACAGGGTAAGTCAGCCCAGGAGGAATGAAAAATTCTCAAGAATAAATATTCTGAAGACTTAAAGGAAAACAATTTGGATGAAGAGAGAAGATAAGTGTTACCTGAAGAGATCCACACGGATGTACAAAGGACTTAGCATCTAACTTAGATTACTAAAACATATTTATAGTAGTGGCTATCGTTTATATAAAACTTTGTATTTATCTCATTTGCTCTTCTTGTGAGGAAAATGCAATTATTATATCCATTTTACAGATCTGAAAACTGAGGAAAAGATTTGCTTAGGGGCATTTAGGAAATATTAAAGCTCAAAATAATCTGGCTCTGATCAGGACAGCCAAGGACATTCAAAAAAGTGTTTCTCACTTTATTTTAGTGTTTTTAAATCTATAATGGGGAAAACAAGGGGATCAAAGAAGAAGTAGGGCCTGCTCATGTTGGATAAAATAATAATAACTGATAAGAGAAAAGATCAACCTGCAAAATTCTTATTTCTTTTTTTTTCCTTCTGCCAAGGCGAATGATCTTTAGAATGGAAAGGATAGAAAATAAAAGTTAATAAAGCTAATAAGCAGCCAATACTCAATATAAATAAGGAAATTAGAAGAGAGCGGTAAGCTAGCCCTTGGACACTAATGAATTGGTGAATGTGATTGGCAAAGTTCTGTCAGGAACATTTAAGATTGTGGAGAATGGGAGGTTTGCCCTGGATAAAGATAAATATAAAGATGTCCAAGAAAGACAGAAAAGAGACTGCAAACAATCAAGGATATTGACTTCAATTTTTACACTCTATTCCAAATTGTTGAATAGGTGGTTAGTGAATATGGGGGGGGGGGGCAGAGGGAGAGAGAGAGAGAGAGAGAGAGAGAGAGAGAGAGAGAGAGAGAGAGAGAGAAAAAAGAAGAGAAAAGAAGAAGAAGAAGAAGAAGAAGAAGAAGAAGAAGAAGAAAAAGAAGAAGAAGAAGAAGAAGAAGAAGAAGAAGAAGAAGAAGAAGAAGAAGGAGAAGGAGAAGGAGAAGGAGAAGGAGAAGGAGAAGAAGAAGAAGAAGGAGAAGAAGGAGAAGAAGGAAGGGAGGGAGGATGGAAAAGAAAGTCTTCCTTGGAAGGTACTGGTTTCATTTGCTTTGGAAGTCTTCATGCAGAGAATGGATGACCATTTATGGGGTTTGTTTTAGTTGAGACTCTGAGGGTGCAGTTTAGACTCTACTAGGTAAATGACCGATGAGGCTACCTCCAACTCTAAAATTCTGTGTTTCTGAATAGGGCAGATTTGTTTCCAGGGTAGAGCTTATTATATAGAGTTGAAAAGGAACTCAACATTGAGCTGAAGACATTCATTTTACAAATGAGGAAATTGAGGTCCCCCAAAAGTGAAATGGTTTTCCCAAGGTTATACAATTAGTAAGTGGTAGAGCCAAAATTGGAACCTAGGCTCTATCTTCCAAGTCTGGTACTCTTCCTAAGGTCTGTCCACAACCCAAGTCATATTTAGAATCATAGATTTGCCTGGTTATGGAAGTTCAGACCATCTTTAACAAAATCCCAGGGGGCCAACTAAGCCTAAGCATTCATCTCCACCACCTCTCCTGGAGGACCTGCATTAGGTACCCAGTTTCCTAGAAGTAGAATAATACTAGGTATTTCCTAGAAGTAGAATAATACTAGGTAGTATCCATACATAACTACCAAAGAAGTAGGCGAACCATTTGTACATTTCTGTCATTTTGGTCATCTGTGTGACTGACTATAGAGGAATACAATCTTGATGCAATCTCCACAGAAGGAATCTAAAGCATCATAAAGTTGAACTCTTTCATTTTACAGATGAGGAAACTGAGGCCCAGAAGGGAAAATGACTTCTTTAGGGTCACATAGGTATTAAGTATCAGAGATGGGATTCAAACCCAGGTCCTTTGCTCTGATCAAACTCCAGAGTTCTTCCCACTACATTATACTTTTTCTTTAGCTCTGTAAGTGAGTAGAATGGATAGAAAGCTGGCTTAGAATCTAGTATTTAGGTTCTGCCTCTGATAAAGACTGGCTGTGTGACCCTAGTGCTTAAATGCTCAATGCTCTAGGAAATTCTCTATGATTAGAAGATGCAGAGAAGGTACCAAGTGGCATTTACAGAAAGATCATAGGGGGAGGCTAGGTGGTGCAGTGAATAGACCACTAGCCCTGGAGTCAGAAGGATCTGAGTTCAAATCCTGCCTCAGACACTTAATACTTGCCAGTCCTATGACTTTGGGCAAGTCACTTAACCCCAATTGTCCTGCCCTCCAAAAAGAAAAAAAGAAAGATAATAGATCTAGAACTAGAAGGAACCCTTGGTGGCTAGAACTTGAAAGATCATTGAAGTCATCAAACCAGCTTCCTTGCTTTGTAGGTAAAGAAACTGAGGTTCAGGGAAATTGATTACTTGCCCAGGGTCACAAAGCTACTAAATGTCATTGACAGGATTTGAACACAGCTCTTTCTGACTCCAAATACAGCAGCTTTATCCAACATACAAGATATGTCAAATCCTCAGTCTGCAATGCTCCCTAGTGCAAATTAAAATGAACTTTAAATCTGAACCAGATTAAAATGTAATTGAGAAATATTTAATAAAATAAATTAAAATAAAATAAAACATTAATAATGTTAATATGTGGTTTTCTAAGTCAACACGTGGCCTGCAGGAATCCTTATATGAGGCTTAGTGGCCCAGTTTAGGGACCTCTTTCTATTTGCTTGACAACACTGTAATATACTCTATGTATTTATTTGTCTTACACTGCACTGTCTTCAGTGAAATCACAGGTCCAGTCCTTATCTCTGGCCAATGCTATCAAATCTGCCCTTCACTTTATGTAGTAGAAACCTAGACTAAAACTGAAAATTTCCCCGGGATCTCTTCTTTCATGCTAATGCTTCTTTTCTAGGTAGAATTAAAATGAAGGTCAGCAGAGTCCTCTCAGCGCTCCTGAGACAGAGTTGCCCTGGAGTCTTTCCCTCCCCCCATTTCCCTGAGCAGGAGTCTTACCCAGCAAGGAGCCGGGGAGCCCCGGGAAGGTTAATGCTTTGTGAGCACTTGGCTGGTAGAGTTGTTCTGGTTTCAGGCAAGAGACGCTCAAGTTCATTAAGAGCAAGAGGAAGTCCTCCCGTCTCTGATTCATGTCATTTCAATTGAAGAGGAGGCCGCTAGCATGCAACAGGATACCTTCCTGGTTTTAAGGCCTGCTGATCTTTGCCTTTCGACTTCTGGACAGTATTAATTTACATAGGCCTAACAACAAGCGTGGCACTCACTGCCTATCGAGTTACATGCAAAGCATAAATAAGTTTCCTGATGCAACTAATAAAGGAAATTGGGAAGGAAGGAACAATCTATCAATTATCAATAGGCAACTTGCAGGAACTGGGCAAATTAAGCAAGGGAACAAACTAGTTAAAAGGGGCAATAGAGATTAAAAAAGGACTACAGGCATTGAAAAAAAAAACCTTATCCGTTGAAAACCAGATTCAAGGGCAAAATGTCCTTCCATCTTCTGAACTCACAAACTAAGAGTCAGGACTGAAAGACTAGGGAATCCGTGTAAAAGTGAAAGGGTACAAAAACTGAAACCTTTAATAAGGCATGATGCTTTTCCTTTGAAGGTTGGCAAAGGCTCCCTTCCCTGACTTTTAGAACCAGTAGAAGAAGAAAGAGAAATACAAAAGATCATTCAGTCCACATTATAAGAAGACCAAGGCTCCCAAAGAGACACGACTTACCCAAAGAGTGGCATAGATAGAATTAGACCCCATTAGATCCCCTGTCCATGTTTCTTTCCATAACTCCGCATGGTAAGTAGGATCTTTAGTGATAAGGTTTTCCTCTCGATGCTTAAAAGAACCATCTTCATTTGGTTTTATGTAAAACCCTGACTCCTCTGGACTGTTAGAAAACAACACTTATTAGCAGTTGTTACATCTCTTGTCTCCATATCTTTTCATGGGCTGCCCCACTACTCCATTCTGGGAATAATCCCCCATCCTCATTTCTGTTTTATAGCCCCCTTGTTCTTGATGTAATGAATAAGGAAAACTGGGAAAGAAGCAGTCATTTATCAATGATCAATAGGTGATCAATGATTAAACTCAAGTACCACTTCCTACATGAGGCCTATGCTAATACTATCAGTTGTTAGTGGCCTCTGTACTCTACCTCTCCTCTCTAAAACCCCAAAACTTTGTATTTACTTGGTTAAATTTTGCTTACATATTTTCTTACTGAAAGAATGTTAGCTCCTTGAAGGCAGACATTAGTCATCCTTGTCTTTGTATTAACATCAACCAGCATAGTAGCTGGAATATAGTGAGCACATTAATAAATACTTGGATAAATAAATAAATGATTTTTAGGTTTTAGGAGAAGGATGTACCCATTAACTTGGTCAACAGCATTGCATTGTTGGCACTGAAGCAGACAGCCCTTTCCCCCCTGATACTTATCATCACTGCTAAAATCATTGATATTGAGTTAAATATGAATTATAAACTCCTTGAAGGCAGTTTTCATTTCTAAAATATTCAGCGTGTTTCTTTGTACCATGGGGTATTTAATGAAATCTTGTTGAAAGAATGAGTGAAAGAATATGGGAAAACAAATGAGTAAGAAGATCATGGAGGGCCCTTTAATGTACTACAGAGCAAGTATGATTGTAAAACTGTCTAGGAAGGGAGATCTATCTAAAAGGAGAAAATGAAGAACTAGATCAGTAACACAATGGAGATCACAGGCATGAAACAAAACATAATCAAAAGAATTGTGTTTGATAACCTTAAAAAAAAAATAAGTCATGAGCCTTGTCCCACATTTTTTTTATGTATTGTTTCCTTTTTTTTAGAATATGTTCATTGAGGGCAGGGATGGGATTTTTGCCTTTCTTTTTAATCTTTAGAGTTTGGCATAGTGTTGGTACATAGTTGGTGCATAATAAATGTATTTTGACTTGCTTTAACATGTATCTAAAAATGAATATGTAGGAAAAGGGAGCCACATTCTCAGTTCTGGAGGGGGAAAACATTTTTACTCACTAAGCAAATGATATTTTTAAGAACATGATAAATTGGATTAATAATATTAAAACCTGCATAGTCACAAAAATAGAATTGAAATTTTAAAAACATAATTGAGACATTAGAAAAATATTTATGGTAAATAGTATTTGTGAAAATTGACACAAAATTTATAAGCAACTATTAAATATTCTAGGAAAAAACACACTCCCCACTAGATAAATGACCAAAGGATATTAATAGTTAGTTTTATCAGTCAAATAGCATTTATTAAGTTCTTACTATGTGTCTCAACAGTAAAATTGGGATAATAATAGCAACTAACTCTCTGGGTTGTTATAAGGACTGAATGTGATATTTGCAAAAAGTACTGAGCACAATGCCTAGCACATAGTAGGTACTATATAATACCTAGATACTATAGTAAATATGTATGTGTGCATGTATGTATATATGTATGTGTGTGTGTATATGTGTGTGTGTGTGTGCGTATAATAGGTACTATTTATAATGCCTAGCACAGAGTAGGTACTATGTAAATGCTTATTCCTTTCTATTCCCTTCCCGGGTACCAAGTTCTGAACTTCTTTACAACTTATAAACAATTATTTTAAACAAATGTTCAACATTATTGATTAGGCAGGTAGGTAGTACAGTGGAAAAAGTACTGGTCCTGGAGTCAGGAAGACCAGAGTTCAGATCCAGTCTCAGATACTTACTAGCTGTGTCATGCTAGGCAAGTCACTTAACCTCCATTTGCCTCAGTTTCCACAACTGTAAAATTGGGATAATAACAGCACCTTCCAGAATTGTTGTGAGGATGAAATGAGATAATAATCAAAAAGATCTTGGCACAGTGCCTGGGCACTGTATAAATGTTAGTTATTAATATTATTAAAAATCAGATAACTAACAACCCCAAATATAAATAAAGACATCTTTTTAGTACCATCCCACACTCATAAATTTGGAAAAATTACTAAGAGTGACAAAATTCAGTGTTTATAAAGTTTCTAAGATACAGGTACCTGCACACATTCTTGGTAAAATCACAAACTATGGTCAAGAAATCTGTTACTACTTTCAAAGGAATCAAAAATAGTCATGTCCTTTCATATTGAGTCTTTGTGGGATATATATCCTAAAAGTATTATAAAAAAGAAAAGAAAAAGTTATTTTTAAAAAAATATATAAAGTAGCATTACTGATATTTGAAAAGCCAAATAAGACAAGATACCAAAAATAAGCTGAATCCATCAATAGGGGAATGAGTGAATCAATTTGTGTTATATTAATGTGATTGAACACCATTAGAAATTAAAATTAATAAGTATGAGGGAGATAAAGAATACCAGAAATACCTGTTTTAATAATTCAAAATAAAAAAGAAAGGACCAAAAGATGGTGTGTGTGTACATATATATGTATATATATATATGTGTGTGTGTGTATGTATGTATATTTATATGTATATATGTACACATATATAAATACATACACACACATTTACTGTGACTGTATACCAAGAAAAGTGTTTGGGAATTACTGGACAAAATCAGCTAATGGTGACTCAGAGAGAGACTAATAAGTTGTTATAAATATGTTGCATGTTGAAATTAATTTTTAATATAAAGTCTTAAGTTTAACTTGGTATATTTAAGATTTAAAGGTAACCTGTATAATCAAATTATTAATAATAATATGCTTATCATTTCACTTTGAATTATATGAAACACTTTCCTCATAAAGAACACAGACTAGTTAGTACAAGTATTATTTATTCCTCTTTTGCAGATCAGAAAACTGAGGCTCAGAGAGGTTAGAATTCTATCAGCCTTTAAAAATCATCATTTCTCTAGGGAGAAAAATGCATAGTTTTTTTTTACTATTCAATGCCTTCAGTTTTAACTATTAGGGCTAATGAAGAATAGTAGCAGCTCTGAGATACATTGTAGATAATAGAAAGAATTCTTATTTGGCTTCTGTACACTAAACAACTCACATTCTTATCATGCTTTGTACTTTCCAAAGTGCTTTTTCCACAACAGCCTTGCGAGATAAAGGAAAGAGGTTCCATCACCACAGATAATTCACTTGTGGAAGTTAAGAATTGCTTTGACCTATTGCTTTGACTGCATTGACCTATTTCTGTAAGGGGGCAGGAGGTGGTGGGCAAGGATCTAATCCTATCTGACTTGCTCCTCTTGGTTTTCTAAAATACAATGTTCTTTGGATCTGGGACTAGATAGATGGGGGTAACAGAATTAATTCCCTCTTCTTCCCTTTCTCCTTCTACTCCCAACTGTACCCCCACTCTCAGGACCTAATGACTCAGAATCATAGGATGTTAGAGACTAAAAGGGCTTCAGAAATTGTCCAACCAATCTTCATTTGATACATTGGAAAGAACACATTGGAAATACAGAATTATTGGAGACTGATAGGCCTTTAGAACTGAGCATATCAGGCTTGGAAGGAAGCTAAGGACAAAGCGTGTTGGGGCTGGAGGAAATCTTGGGACAGAGCATGTGGAAGCTAGAAGGGGCCTCAGAGATCTCTAGCAAGTCTCATCTTGTCAAACCCAAATAGAAACAGATCCCTACTCCCCATATTGACTTAGAAAGCCACAAATTAACATTGTCTATGTTGCTGTGTCCTTTCATTTATTTTGTTAAGTATTTTCTAAATTACATGTTAATTGAGTTCTGACTGAACTTGGGAGTTTTTTTGGCTACTTGTGACCTTCCAGCTTTGAGTCTGACATCTCTGAATTACGCAATACCCTCATTTTACAAATGGAGAAACTGAAAGGACAGCCTAGGTCACACCAGGGGCCACTGGAAAGCATGCCAGTGCTCCAAGTAGAAGAGCCCAGAACCGGGGCTGTTATTGGAGAACAAGTTCCTTCAAATAAAAAAAAAGTTTTAAGTAACCATCATTTCCCTTCTTATCCTCCCCCACATCACTTTGGCCAAAAATCTTGCTCTTGATGGGCCGTGCTCTGCTCAGTATTTTCTTTTTCCCTGGGATGGAGGGGCAGGCGAGAGAGTTTGGAAGGGAAAAGCTGTTTATTATTCAACCTTAGGTTCCAAAAGCTGGGCAAACACTGTTTATATGAAACATCAAAAGACTGTGTCACAGATATCAATCCCATATTGTCTAAGCCTTTGCCAAATCAAATTAGGTTTTTTGACTTGATATTAAGGTTGACAAGCAAAAAGACTGTGAAAACCAGAATTCCAACTGGGTGTGCCCCTGTAATTCAGTAAATTTTTTTTTAATGTTAAGATTCCAACAGTAGCCTCATTCTTCATGTCAGGATTAGATTACAGTCTGTATTTATCTTGTCTGGAAATCCACCTCATTGTATCCCTGACTTTTTTTCCCTAATATTTAAATTCTTCAGGAATGGAAGGGAGACAGCAGACTCTGTTTGGACTGGCAGCTAACTGCAACCCTGAGCTGCCTGGCTGGTCCTCCTCTTAGATACTTGGCTGTGATATTCAGAAACCTCTATTATGCTCATGTGGGTGGGATAAGGCTAATATCTGTCAACCCTGCATCCCATCCACCCTCCAAAAAGAAAATAGCCTGATAGGCCATGCTCCCCAAACCACAGACAATATGATATGTCTCATGCCTATTTCCTTCTCTCAATCTACAAGCAACTTTAGTAGTACAGACCATCATCATCTCTTGCCTACCTTCTTGCAATGGTCTTTTAATTGGCCTACCAGCCTCAAGTGTCCTCTCTCTAAACCATCCCCTGCAGAGGTGCCAGAGCCATAATTCTAAAGCATGGGTTTGACTATGATGCTCCTTGTGTTCAATAAACTCCAATGGTCCCCTATTTTCTTTAAGATAAAATATAAACTCTTTTATTTTGGTTTTTAAAGACCTTTACATCCTGATCCAAACTTAACTTTTGCAGTATTTTTACACTTTACACCTCTTTGCAGACTTTCTGATCCAGTCAAACTGACCTTTTTATTATTGTTCCTCACATATAAGTCTTATCTGCCCTACAGGTGCCTTTGGAATTGCTGCCCTCTATTCCTAGAAGGCACACCCTCCTCACCTATTCTTAGGATCTTTTGTTTCCTTAAAGATACCACTCAAGTACAATCTTCTGTATGAAGTCTGTTCTGATCTCCCCTAATAAGTGTCAGAGCCTCCTTATTCCCCCCAAATTACCTCAAATTTATTTGTATACACACACATATATATACACATATATTAATAAATATCAATTTATATATTAATTTCTCTAATAGAATGGAAGCTCCTCAAGGGACAGGTCTGTTTCACTTTGTCTTTGTATCTTTGGCACCTAGTACAATGTCTGGTACACAGGAATTAATCGATGCTTTTTGATGGACAATTGTTGTTATTTTTTTTTAGTCTCTGTGGTATAGTGAAAGAAGCACTGGGCCTTGTAGTGAGGAGAACTGAGTTCAACTCTTAGCTCTGCCCCTTGGTCACATTTGGTCACACTAAACCCTACTATTCCCTAAATAAGGAGGTAAGACACATAGAAACAGCCAGAATTGACTGACTCCATAATTGCAGAGTAATTTTACCAGTTCCTAATTTAGCTATGTCCATGAAAATGTAGGCAGTAGGGTAGAGTAGGGAGTGAAAACAACATTGTATTTGGAATCTGATGATCTAGGTGGTGATACCAGCTCTATTAATTAGTACATATATGACAATGGACAAGTCACTTCTCCTTCTTAGGCCTCAGTTCTTTGCTTTCAGTTTTAAGTCAGGCATTGATTATCTCTAAGGTCAATTCTGAGTTGAGGTCCTATAGTTTAATAGCATCTTGTCAGGAGATTTATAATAAAGTACCCCAGGGATCTGTGGTTAGTGTAATGCTACAGTTTATTTTTATCAGTTACACATAAAAACAGATTTAGAGTGTATGTGTTGTCCATGTAGGTTATGTATATGTACACATGGTTTTATCTAAATGAAACTCACAAGGAGGCTCAATGCAGCATCTCTAGAATGTCACCCAAAGGCTCAAAGGGTGACTTGATTCCTATCTGGAAGACAGTAGGACACTGGGGCAATGAGTTTGGTCAACTCTACTCTCAGAAGAGGAGGGGTCCCAGGCTAAAATGATATCTACTGTCCCACTAAACAATGACAGTTTAGGGGAGCTGATTTTTAGGTTCATATCATTTCCCTGATTGCTTTCTCTCAATGGGGAAATAGTGCCATAAGCTATATATGAAAACTTGATTCCCTTCCCACCAAATGCTAGTTATGCAAAGATCATAACAGATAATGAATAGTGAATAAACTAATTTATCTAAACCAGTAGCAAGCAGAAATTAGAGAAGTTACACAAATTAGAATATTCTAGAAAATACAGAATGAATGAGTTCTTCCCGAGGAATGAGACATCTAGAAGGAAAAGAGAGGCAGGGAGAGAGACAGAGAGAGACAGAGGGAGAGAGAGAGACAGACAAGAAAACCTTGAATGGGGTCACAAAGAGTTAGGACTGAAAACTACTGAACAACAACAGGCTTCTAAGTGTCAGACACTGTGCCAAGCACTGATGATACAAAAAGAGGCAAAAGACAATCCCTGTTCTGAAGGAGCTCACAATCTAATAGATAGCTGTCTTCAAGTATTTGAATAAGTGTTATATGGGAGAAAGTTTATACTTATTACATTTGGCACCAGAGGAGAAATTCAAGAGCAGTGGTTAGAAGTTGCAAAGAATCAAATTTAGACTTGATGTCAGGAAACATTCTAACAATTGGAGCTATACAATCTCAGGAAGTGATTGATTCACCTCCACTGAAGGTCTTCAAGCAGAGCCAACAAGCTCCTTGAAGCCAAGGCCTACTTAATTTTTATTATTATACCTTTAGTGCTTGACACACAACTGATTAATATTTCAATGGGAATTCCTTTCAATTTTAGGTTGGATCAGATAGCCACTTTAAAATTCTGAGATTCTGTGAATCTGAGTTCTCTGTTTTGCTTCGTTTTGATGTAGGGCAACCAATTTTAAGAACATTGATCTAGATTTTGAAAACATTTTGCATGTGGCAACCAAGTTGTGGATTAAGAGGGAGTGAATGGGAGAGATGAGAAGAGAAGATGATGGAGGTCATTGGGCCAATGAAAACAAACCACCTAGGGCAATATTTATACAGCTTGTGGTTTTTGATCACTGATCACTAAGATGAGTTTATTCATTGATTCAACAAATACTTATTAAGCACTTCACTATGCTAAGTACCTGAAATCAGCAGAGAAATAGTGATAGCTAGCTAAAATTTATATAGCTCTTACCATGTGCTAAGCATTGTACTCAACACTTTACAAATATCTCATTTTGATACTCAATCTTGGGAAGTAGGTGCTATTATTAGTATCCCCAATTTACAGAGGATGAATCTGAAGCAAAGAGAAGTTAAATGACTTGCCCAGTGGCACACAGCTAGTAAATGTTAGAGTCTGGATTTGAATTTTGTTCTTCCTGACACCAGTCCTGGTGATTTATCTACTGCACAGTTGAGCTGAGTTTACATGAGATATGTTTCCTGTACTCATGGGGGTTATAAATTATGAAGGGGATAAGACAATATTACATGTTAAAGTACATTAGGTAAGTGTAAATTCTAGTTTAAATTGGATTCTAAGGGGAAAAGGTTAAAAGAAGCCTTCAATGAATTGAAATTGGAACTGGACTTGAAAGGAGAGGTAGAAATTAAATTAACAGAAAGGGAAGAGATAGGACATTCTAGGAATAGAAGGGGAGGCAAGGAGAACTCAAAGAATGTTCAAGGGCCAGAAAGGAGCTCATTTTGATCGGATTATCAAGTGTGTGGAGGGAGGAAATGAGATAAGCATAGAAAGGTAATATATACGTAAATTGTATCATATGAAAAATGCTCTAAAGCATTATTGATTAGAAAAATGCAAATTAAAACAACCTTGGGATATCATTTTACACCTATCAGATTGGCTAAAATGATTGAAGGGAAAAGCAACAAATGATGGAGGGGATATCAAAAAATTGGGACACTAATTCATTGTTGGTAGAATTGTGAGATGATCCAACTATTTTGAAGAGCAATACTGAATTGTGCCCAAAGAGTTTTTAAACTGCCTAGATACCCTGTGACTCAGAAATACCACTACTAGGTCTATTTCCAAAGATGATCATGGAAAAAGGAGAAGAACTTATATGTTCTAAAATATTTGTAGCAATTCTCTTTTGTGGTGACAACTGGAAATTGAGGGGATGCCCATCAATTGGGGAATGGCTGAAAAAGTTGTGGCATATGATTGTGACAGAATATTACTATGCTATAAGAAATGATGAGCTTGATGATGTTAAAAAATGGATAGACTTGCAAGAAATAATGGAGTGAAATTAGCAAAACCAAGAGAGTGTTGTATACAATAACAGCAATATTGTTTGAACAACAACTCTGAGCAACTAAATCATTTTGACTATCATAAATACCCAAATACACTGCAAAGGACATATGAAGGAAGATGCTAACTGCATCCAGAGAATGAATAGATGAATAGAAGTATGTATTGAACAATTATACACACACACACACACACACTTGTTTCTAAAGGTAGCCATCTCTAGGGTAGAAGAGGAAAGGAAAGAAGAAAAAAAGGAAAAAGTCACAAGATAACTTATAAAGCAAGTTGAACATAATACATGTGTAGTTTCATATGCTATCATCTTTTTCATTATACTATGTTATAGAAATGCTTGTATTACTCCATAAATTAAAAATAAAATAAACAAAAAATTTAAAGATTGAATCATATTTTAAAATAAGAAGTCATCAGAGCCTAGCACATAGTAAATAATACATGTTTGTTAAATGATTGATGAAAAAAAAAGAGTCAACATGGCTTCATTAAGTAAAGGTCATGAAAGATTCACTTCATTCCATTTTTGGTAGAGTTAATAGCTCAAGGAATGCCCCAATATATCTGGATTTCAATAAATCAACCAACCAACCAACCAACTAGAATTTCTTAATTGCCCACTATATTCCAGGCACTGTGCTAAATAGGCTGACTAGACATACGTTCAAATCACACAAGATTCCTTGAAAGATGTAACAGATGTAACAATTTGTTCTATAATCTTTCCATCATTAATATTAATTGAAGGATAAAAGAGCAAGAGGGATGATCATCAAAGGTATTCACAACTGTCAAGGAGGATGTCCAGCACTGAACTCAAATAGAAGAAAGATTCTATGTATAGATGAATTCCTCCAGATATTTCTATTGGCAGATAATTCTGTGCTAATTGCTTCAAGTCTCAGAACACTATAGAGCTTCCTCAATGAGCTACTTAATCATTAAAAGAGTTCAGTCTAACTTCTCAGACAAGAAAAACTAAATGGTTAAAGGATGATTATTGTCTGGACGGTGACAGTGATGTACAGTGACTATCTCTGAATCTCTGAAGATGGACAATAAATGGATCACAGTATTAAACTGAAGAATAGCAGGATGGCTTGCCTTTGGGAAATTGCACAGTGCTTTTAATGTCTCTAAGTTTCTTCCTGATTCCAAGGGCCATATTTTTTTTTAAGTTTCTTTATTTTTAGTTTACAACATTCAGTTCCACAAGTTTTTGAGTTCCAAATTTTCTCCCCTTCTCTATCATCTTCCTTCCCCCCGAAGACATGCAATCCAAAATAGGTTCTACATATACCTTCATATTAAACATATTTTCACAATAGTCAAGCTGTAAAGAAGAATTATAACCAATGGAATGAAGCACAAGAGAGACAAAAAAAGAGAAAGAGCAAATAGTGTGTATCAATCTGCATTCAGACTCCATAATTCTTTCTCTGGAGGTGGATAGAAGGGCAATATTCTTTTTTTTTTCTTTTTGGAGGGCAGTTGGGGTTAAGTAACTTGCCCAAGGTCACATGGCTAGGTTTTTGTTTGTGTGTGTGTTGTGTCTGAGATCAGATCCGAACTCAGGTCCTTCTGACCCCAGGGCCGATGCTCTACTCACTGAGCTACCTAGCCGCCCCCAGGGCAATATTCTTTAAATCACATTTTCTTCCTTTGCTACTATATCACTGTAAATCATACAAAATCACAATTTCCAAAAGATTAAATTTAAAAGTCATTCTGTATCATATTTCAAGAAATTATTTTTAAAAATTGCTTATATCTCTTAGAATCAGAGGAAAAAGTAAAAATTTGAAAAAAAAAATAATCACTAGTCATCTCCTGAAACTTTGAAATGAAAACTCCAAAGAATATTATACCCAAGAAGAAAGAGTACAACCAAATTCTTTCCATGACACAAACATGGTGCTGATACATAAACCAGGAAGAGCCAAAACAGAGAAAGAAAATCATAGACTAATTTCCCTAGTGAATATTGATACAAAAATTTTAGATAAAATATTGGCAAAGAGATAACAGCAACTTATGATGAGAATAATACACTAACACCAGGTGGGATTTATACCAGGAATGCAGGACTGGTTCAATATTTGGAAAAATATCAGCATAATTGACTGTATCAATAAAAAATTGACAGAAATCATATTATTATCTTAGTAGATGCATAAAAGCTTTTGACAAAATACAGCATCCATTCCTATGAAAAATGCTGTCAATCATAGGAATAAATGGAACCTTCCTTAAAATGATAAGTAGCATCTATCTAAAACCATCAGCATGCATTATATGTAAAGGGGATAAGGCAGAAGCATTTCCAATAAGATCAGGGGTGAAACAAGGATGCCCGTTATCACCACTGTTTTTCAATATGTACTAGAAATTTTAGCTTTAGCAATAAGAAAAGAAAAAAGAAATTGAAGGAATTAAAATAGGTAAAGAAGAAATAAAGTTATCATTCTTTGCAGATGATATAATGGTGTACTTAGAGAATATTAAAGAATCAATTAAAAAACTACTTGAGATAGTTACCAACTTTAGCAAAGTTGCAGGGTATAAAATAAACCCACATAAATGATTGGCATTTCTATATATTACTAACAGAGCTCAGCAGCAAGAGATAGAAAGAGAAATTCAATTTAAAGTAACTGTAGACAACATAAAATATTTGGAAGTCTACTTGCCAAGAAAAATCCAGGAATTATATGAACACAATTACAAAATGCTTTTCACACAAATCAAGTTAGATCTAAATAATTGGGAAAATATCAGTTGCTTATGGGTAGGCTGAGCTAATATAAAATAAAAATGACAATTCTACCTAAATTAATTTACTTATGTGGTGTTATACCAATCAAATTACTAAAAATATTTTATAGAGCAGAAAAAATAATAACAAAATTCATCTGGAATGACAAAAGGTCCAGAAGATCAAGGGAATTAATGAAAAAGAAATGCAAGGGAAGGTGGCCTAGCTGTAATAGATCTAAAATTGTATTATAAAGAAGCAATCATCAAAACTACTTGGCACTGCCTAAGAAAAAGAATGGTGGATCAGTACAATAAGTTAGGTATACAAAATACAGTAGTCAATGGCTATAGTAATCTACTGTTTGATAAACCCAGAGATTCCAGCTTCTGGGATAAGAACTCATTATTTAACAAAAGCTGTTGGAAAACTGGAAAAAATGCTATGACAGAAAGTAGTCATAAATCAACATCTTAAACCTTATACCAAGATAAGATTAAAATGGGTACATGATTTAGACATAAAGGGTGATACTATAAGCAAATTAGGAGGGCAAGGAATAGTTTAACTGTTAGATCTATGGAGAATGGAAGAATTTTTATAACCAAACAAGAGAGAGAGAGAACATTTTGAAATGCAAAATGGATAATTATGATTACATTAAATTTAAAAGGTTTTACACAAACCAAGCTAATGCAACCAAGATTAAAAGGGAAGCAGAAAGTTGAGAAATAAATTTTATATACATTATCTCTGGCAAAGCCTTCATTTCTCAAATATATAGAGAACTGAGTCAAATTTACAAGATTAGAAGTCATTCCCCAATTGATAAATGGTCAGAGGATATGAACAGGCAGTTTTCAGATGAAGAAATTGAAGCTATATATTGTTAGGTGAGAAAATGCTCTAAATCACTATTGATTAGAGAAATTCAGATTAAAATAACTCTGAAGTTCCACATCACACCTATCAGATTGGTTAACATGACAAAACAGGAAAATAGGAACAGATATGATACATATACCACCTTAGGATTCTATGACTGGTGGAGTTGAAAATTAATCCAACCATTCTGAAGAGCAATTTGGAACTATGCCTAAAGGGCTAAAAAAAACTGTGCACACTCTTTGATACAGCAATACCACTACAGGTCTATATCAAAAAAAGATCATAAATAAGAAAAGGACTCATATGTACAAATGTATATACAGTAGTTCTTTTTATGATGTCAAAAAATTGGAAATAGAGGGGATGTCCCTTAATTGGGGAAGGGCTGAACAAGCTGTGGCTTATGAATGTAATGGAATACTATTGTTCTATGAGAATGATGAGCAGGTAGACTTCAGAAAAAACCTGGAAGGACTTTCATGAACTGGTGCTGAGAGAAGTGAGCAGAATCAGGAGAACATTGTACATAGTAACAGCAGCATTGTGCTATGACTAACTTTGATAGACTTAACTTTTCTCAGCAATACAAGGACCAAAGACAAACTCATGATGGAAAATCCTATTCACATCCAGAGAAAGAACTATGGAGTCTAGAGACAGATCGAAGCATACTATTTTCTCTCTCCCTTTTTTGTTTGTTTTGTTTCTTCTTTCTTGTGGTTTTCCCCTTTGGTTCTAATTCTTTCCAACATGACTAATGTGGAAATGTTTAGTATGATTGTACATGTATAGTCTATATCAGATTGCATGCTGTCTTGGGGAGGGGGAGAAAATTTAATATTTAAAATCTTAAAGAAGTAATGTTAAAAACTAAAAACAAATAAATAAATGATTTTTTACAAAAAGAATATTATAGCAAAAATCCAGAGCTTGCAAATCAAAGAAAAAAAAAGTATTGAATAACCCCAGTCCAGATTACACAAGATTTAGCAACCACCACTGTAAAGAAGTAGGAAACTTGGAATATAATATTCCAGAAGAAGAAATATTCTGGCTTATTACCAAGAATAACTTATCCAGAAATGCTGAGTATAATGCTATGTGGGAGGGAGGTGAAGGACAGAATGGACTTTTAATGAAATTGAGGACTTCCAAGCATCCCTGATGAAAAAAGGAGAGTTGAGTAGAAAAATTGACATAGAAACATGAGTCAATGGAAGCACAAAAAAAGTTTAAAATGAAAGAGCTATAATAGGGGATTAAACAAGAATAAAGTGTTTACATTTTACATAGAGATATGATACATACACTACCTTAGGATTCTGATATTATTAGGGGTCATGAAATAGTCTAATTCTATAGAAAGAATAAAAGTGATGTTGTAATACTTCAATGATCTTAAAAGAACAATGGAAAGGGAGAGGAAGAATAAGGAAAATTGTCTCAGTTAAATGGGTGGGGGCAAATAAAAGTTTATTTTTAGTTATAATGAGGAGGAAGGAAGTGGGAGACAGGTGAACCTTGAACTTTATTCTTATCTGAACTGATCAAAAGAGGGAAGAATGCACATACACCCAGTTTGATACAGAAATACATTTCACTTAACAGAGAAATAGGAAGGAAAGAAGTAAAGGGGAAAGAGAGGGATGAAAGGGAAGTTATAGGAGGGATGATGCAAAACAAGATAAACTCTTGAAGGGAGGGTGAGAAACAAACAGAGAGAAAAGTATAAGAGGGAAAGGACTTTGTTTTTTAACTACTTTTTATTTCTTTCTTTTTAACATTCTTTTTTTTTTTACTTTGAGTTCTAAATCCTCTTCCTCCCTCCTTTATCTGTTGAGAAGACAAGCAATATTATACAGATTATACATGTGAAGTCATGCAAAACATGCTTCCATATTACCCATGTTGCCAAGAAAAGCAAAATAAAAGTGAAAAAAGTATGCTTCAATCTGGACTAAGAGTTCATCACTTCTCTCTGAAGTTGGACAGCATTTTCCATCAGAAGTTCTTTGAAATTGCCTTGTACCATTGTATTGATTAGAGTGGCTAAGTCATTCACAGTTTGATTATCATTGCAATATTACTGTTACTCTATTTGATGTTCTCTTGGTTCTGCCCACTTCATTTTGCATCAGTTCAAAGGGACTTTAAATATCATCTAATTCAAACCTCTCATTTTACAGAGAAAGTAACTGAGGCCCAGTGAGCTTACCTGACTTGCTCAGAGTTAGAAGGCTCATAAGTGTCTAAGATAGAATTTTACACCTAATCTCCTCATTCCAAGTATGTCACTCTTTCCATTATAACATATTGCTTCAGAAAGTTCCAATTTCAGTTTCCATATATATTTCCATATATGTGTATATATATATGACCATAATTAATAAATTATTCTCCTTAATTGTAGTTAAAATGTTGGCATGATGATCCTCCCAAAGAGTCTTTTCCATAGATATCTCTGACTTTTTTCTGAAAATAAAAAAAAAAAAAAACCAACTGTCCTGCTAGGTGTTCAGATCATTTGCTATGAGGATACTAGCTAGAAGATGTTTTTTCAGAAGTTATTTTAAAGATAGAGACTAATGCAGAAAAATTGCCATGAATCAAAGGATTAAGTTTGGTTTCTAAATCCAATTCATGTACAAGTCAAGAATCACCCTGTAATCTCATTGGTCCTCTTAAAAATGAAGGATGAACAACAACTAGAACATGGTGGGGAAAATTCTAGCTGTTTTCATTTTCTCTAAGCTAATCTATTCTTTATTAATTCCCACAAAGCCAAGAAGCCTGAGGTGAAAATTCAGGATATATAATTCTAATGTGCTGAAGCACTCACTAATTATCTGCAGGCAAAATGAATCAAGAATATTGAAATTGTTGCCTATGGAGTGAGTTCAAGCCACTAGAGTCACTGGCACAAAAGCAGGGTGGTTTAGTGGAATTAATCCTGGATTTGAAATCAGAGGATAAAAGTTCACATTCTAGTTCTGCAATTTAATAGTCATATGAGCTTAAGCAAGTCACTCTAGGACTCAGATTTCTCATATATAAAGTGAATGTGTCGAATTTGTTGACTAAGCTACCTTCTAGCTCTAGAGTGATTATAAATTTTCCTCTTATTTTTTTCTTTGAAATATGGCATTAGACCAAAGAGTTCTCCAAGAAGATCCATTTTAGGCATATTAGAATAGCAGTTTCCTCAACTGTCAAAAATGGAGAATAACAGGATCTACAGTTATATAGATCACTAAATCAAGATTCTAACATTTGACTAGTGTAGACACTGAAGATGCAAGGTTAAAGTGACTGACCCCAGACCAACTTGTAAATTAATAGCAGAATAAGAACTAGAGCTCATATTATAAGGTCATAGGGGTTAGAGCTGTAATGAAACATTAACCATGATACAAGCACCTCAGAGATGTCATCTAGTGCAAACAGGCCACTAAAGACTAAGACATTTGGTTTTCTTGGGGAAAGTTCAACTTTCTAGTCAATTCCAAACAGAAGTAATCACTGAATGAATTCTAGCTGTGTAACAGGCACCAAATATAATGAATAATCTAATCTGATTGTGGCTCTGTGACTTCAATCTCCAGAGTTATATAGCCAGCAATATTTAATCCAAGTCAATTGAACAACTGTTTATTAAGAACCTAACTGCCTGGGGCGGCTAGGTGGTGCAGTGAGTAGAGCGCTGGCCCTGGAGTCAGAAGGACCTGAGTTCGGATCCGGCCTCAGACACTTAATCCACACAAACAAAAACCTAGCTGTGTGACCTTGGGCAAGTTACTTAACCCCAATTGCCCTAAAAAAGGGGAAGCTAGGTGGCGCAGTGAGTAAGAGCGCCGGCCTCGGAGTTGGGATGACCTGAGATCGAATCTGGCCTCAGAAAATGAGCACCCACACACAAATAATGACTAGCCATGTAACCTTGAGCAAGTTACTTAACCCCAATTGCTTAAAAAAAAAAAAGAACCTAACTGCTCAAGGTTCTTGGAACTTGAGTTCCAGGTTGAGAAGTTTTTGTTTTTCCCTTGAAGGGAAGGGAAAGAAAAGAAGGAAAGGAATAAGCATTTATATGTGCCACATTGGAGAGTTCAGGGAGGATTAGCACCTCTGGTGAGGGGACTTACTGAGCCCTGTCCAGTGCTGCTCATCCACCTTTGGCATTCACCTGTCACCCAATTTTCATATGTGGCTCCAAGAAGCTGTAACATGTACAAGGAGTCACATCCTGGTAAAACCATCTCAGTTGATGGGCTAAACCAAGTTAAGGGCAGTCTACAGGCTTTAAACCTATTGGGGAACTAGGGGGATGCCAACCTTCAACCATGTGAAGACTTCTCCTGGTAGAATGGGAGGGAGGGTGAGAATAATTCTTTCCAATGGCCATGAAGGCAGCTGAAAAAGGCACAGTGGAGGTCTTATGGCTTAGTCAGATATCAAAAATACCAAGGTCATCTGCTGCATTCTGGGTTATCACCAGTCCTCTTGATTGTTATCTTGCCAATGAACTTACAGAACTCTAGAAGAGGGAATGAGGCTGTCTACTTTTTGAAACTCTAAATTCAATTCACATACAAGTAAAGATATCATTCATATTGTGATGTCACTGGTCTTTAAAAAAACAAAGGACAAACAACTATGTGCCAGGCACTGTTCTGGTTGCTTTTAACAAATATTTTATAACTTAAATAAAATTTAAATTATTTTAAACCTGCAAAGTAGGTGCTATTATTATCCTCATTTTATAGTTGAGTAAACTGAAGTAAAAAAAAAAAAAAAGGTTAAATGACCTAAAAACAAGTGGCTTTAAAAAGAGTAAGCCTAGGATGATCCAACTAGTAAGTATATGAGGCTTGATTTAAACACAGGTCCTCCTGACTCCAGGCCCAGAACTCTATCCACACTGAATTGATTACCAAGCTGAGAGTGAAAAGTGTCAGTATTGTCATGGAAGGAGTATTGACCAAGGGAACAGAAGAAATGGATTTGAGTTGTGGCTCTGGAACTGATTCATGGGGGTGACTTGATTCAAATCATTTGAGTCCTGTGAGGCATCAACTCTTCCTCTGTAGAAAAAAATAAGTAATGGGCAGGGGGCGGAGCCAAGATGGCGGGGTAGAAATAGCATTTCCAAGGTGCTCTCCCACCAGACCTCTTCCAAACCATGTAAAAGGGGACTCTGAACAACTTCTGGAGCCCCAGCACCCACAGAACTACACAGAGAAGCTGACCGCCCACTGAGGACAGCCCAGCAACCCTGCAAGGAGGGCCAGCATAGTGCTCTGGGAACCAACAGCCCAGCACAGAGAGCTGAGCCCAGATCCGCGTGAGCCAAGGTTTTAGCTGGCCGGAGGGACCCTAGAACACCAGCAGCTGTGGCGATTCCAGAATTATCAACACAGACATGCCTAGGACAAAATGAGAGGTTAGTGTCATATGGACTTTGGGACCAGTATTTGGGGACTGTGTGGGCTTCCTCCCCAGGGGGCTAGAAGCTGCTGAGGAGACACTCTTCATTTTGCAGCTTCAGTGGCAGCATCAGCTCCTGGTCTGAGAACGTAAGGAGATCCAGCAATCAGTCTTGGAGATTAATTGCTCTTGCTTTAACCTGCTTGGATCTGGATTGTGATCTGGGGGAGGACTGGGGTGGGCATCCAACTTGCCAGAACCAGAAGTCGTGAAGACCCCAACATTCGGGGCAGAAGCTCCCCTGTCTGGTGGCAGAGTCCTACTGTGGCAACAAGCCCAAAAGTCAAGTAATTAAGTGGCAACATGCCTAGGCAAAGGAAACAAAAATAAACAGACTCCTATTTGGGGGGCAAAGAGGATCAAAGCAGGGAACAGGAGGAGGACTGTGAGGTCAGAAATACTGCTCCAAAAGCCCCAAAGGAAAATACGAGTGGGTTACAGGCCATACAGGACCTTAAGAAGCAGATAAGAGAAGTGGAGGAAAAATTGGGAAGAGAAATGAGAAGGATGCAGGAAAAGTATGAAATGAGAGTCAACAGCCTGACTGAGGAAAATAACACCCTAAAAAATAGACTAACTCAAATAGCAAAGGAGGTCCAAAAGGGAAATGAGGAGAAGAATGCCTTTAAAAGCCAAATTTGCCAGATGGAAAAAGAATCTCAAAAGCTCACTGAGGAGATTCATTCCTTCAGAGTTAGACTGGAGCAAATGGAAGCTAATGACTTTATGAGAAATCAAG
Organism: Gymnobelideus leadbeateri; assembly: GCA_011680675.1. Classification (NCBI taxonomy): domain Eukaryota; kingdom Metazoa; phylum Chordata; class Mammalia; order Diprotodontia; family Petauridae; genus Gymnobelideus; species Gymnobelideus leadbeateri. Next base: position 46,877 of record WOXC01002563.1, read on the forward strand.
ATGCTGTTAAACAGATCCAAACAAATGGAAGAATAGAAGGCAATGTGAAATATCTCATGGAAAAATCACTGACCTGTAAAATAGATCCAGGAGAGATAATTTAAAATTTATTGGACTACCTGAAAGCCATGATCAAAGAAAGAACCTAGAAATCATCCTTCAAGAAATTCTCAAGGAAAATTGCCCTGATGTTTTAGACCCAAGAGGGCAAAATAGAGGTTGAAAGAATCAACCAATCACCTCCTGGAAAAGATCCCAAAAAGAAAACTCCCAGGAATATTATAGCCAGGTTCCAGAATTCCCAGATCAAGGAGAAAATACTACAAGCAGCCAGGAAGAAACAATTTCAATATTGTGGAAACACAATCAGAATAGCACAGGACCTGGCAGCTTCTACACTGAGGGAATGAAGGGCATGGAATATGATATTCCAGAGGGCAAAAGAGCTGGGATTGAACCCAAGGGTCACCTACCCAGCAAAACTGAGTATTTCGTTTCAGGGGGAAAATGGTGATTCAGTGGAATAGAGGACTTTCAAACATTCTTGAGAAAAAACCAGAGTTTTTAGAAAATTTGACATCCAGACACAAAAAGCAAGAGATGCCTGAGAAGGTAATCAAGGAAAAGAAACCAAAAGGAACTTATCAAAGTTGAACTATTTACATTCCTACATGGAAAAACAATAACTGTGACTGATGAAACCTTTCTCAGTATGAAAATAATGGAAGAAGGATATATGGTCATATGAATACATATGTGAATGTGTGTATATATGTTTACAGTTATACATGGATAGAGGGCACAGGTTGAATTTGGTGGGAAGGGATGATACTTAAGGGGTGAAATTATGAGGTGAGAGAGGAAAGTGGCAAGAGGAGATGGGGAGAGACAGGGTAGGGTAAACTATCTCATGTAGAAGAAGCAAGGGGAAGTGGCTACAGGGGAGGGGAAGAACAGGAAGGCAAAAAGGCAAAACCATATTCTCATTGAATCTGGCTCAGGGAGAGAATGACATACATACTAAATGGGATATCTCACCCTGCAGGACAGTAGGGATGAGAGGGGGGATGATGTAGGGGAGAGCTTTCTTGGGGGAGGGGAGGTTGGAAGTACCCACTATCAAAGAGGGACAGGATCAAAGTAGGGAATGGACCAGGTGGGGGGGTGGGATGGGTGGGAGGGAATTATAAGCAGCCTTTTACAATATATCTACTTGGTATGTTTTGCATAGCTATACATGTACAACACATACTGAATTATTTATCTTCCCAGAGGGAATGGGTGACAAGGGAGGAAAGGAATGGATCTGAAATTTGAGGTTTTAAAATTAAATGTTTCAAATATAATAAATACTATAAATAATATATATTAATACTATTTTGCATGTAATTGGGAGATAAGATGCTCAGGCATTGGGGCACAGAGACTCACCTCGCTCTGATAGTAAAGTCAAAGGGTGTATGGGAGAAGATATGGGAGAGAGCAGATTGGATGAGGGGATATCTTGTGGGACTGCTATTCTGGGGTGGTGGGTAGGGGAAAAATGGGGAAAAATTGTGACTCAAAATCTGGCGGAAATTAATGATGTAAACCGGAAATTAATAAAGCATTTGTTAAAAAAAAATAGAGGATAAGGAAGGAAACTATATCCTGCTAAAAAGCACCATTAAAAATGAAGCAATATCATTACAAACATTTACGTACCGAGTAGTACAGCATCCAAATTCCTAAAGTTTAAATTAAGGGAGTTAGAGGAAGAAATAGATAGCAAAACTATACTAGTGGAGGATTTCCATCTCCCCCTCTCTGAACTTGATAAATCTAACCTCAAAATAAACAAGAAAGAAGTTAAGGAGGTAAATAGAATCTTAGAGAAGATAGATATGGTAGACATCTGGAGAAAATTGAATGGGGATAAAAAGGAATATACCTTTTTCTCAGAGGTAATGACACATACACAAAAATTGACCATGTATAAGGGCATAAAACCCTCACAATTCAGTGCAGAAAGGCAGAAATATTAAATGCATCCCTCTCAGATCATGATGCTATAAAAATTATGTGTAATAAAGGGCCATGGAAGGATAGACTAAAAACTAATTGGAACGTAAATAACTTAATCCTAAGGAATGAGTGGGTAAAACAAGAAATTGTAGAAAATTAAGGAACTTCATTCAAGAGAATGACAATAATGAGACAACATACCAAAACTTGTGGGATGCAACAAAAGTAGTTCTTAGGGGAAGTTTTATATTCCTTAATGTATATATAAATAAAATAGAGAAAATGGAGGTCAATAAATTGAGCATGCACGTAAAAAAGCTAGAAAAAGAACAAATTGAAAACCCCCAATTAAATACTAAATTAGAAATAATGAAAACCAAAGGAGAGATTAATAAAATTGAATTTAAGAAAACTATTGAATTAATAAATAAAACTAAGATCTAGAATTATTAAAAAAAATAAAATTGATAGGTCTTTAGTCAATATGATAAAAAAGAAGGAAGAAAAAAATTATGAGTATCAAAAATGAAAAGGGTGAATCTACCCCCAATGAAGAGGAAATTAAAACAATTAGGAATTATTTTGTCCAATTGTACACATGCAAATTTGATAATCTTGTTGAAATAGATGAATATCTACAAAAATATAAATTGCTCAGATTAACCAAAGAGGAAGTAAACTACTTAAATAACCCCATCTTAGAAAAAGAAATTGAACAAGCCATCAATGAACTTCCTAGGAAAAAATCTCCAGGATCAGATGACTTTACTAGTGAATTCTACCAAACATTTAACGAACAATTGACTATACTTTACAACAATTTACAAACTATTCAGGAAAACTGGAGAAGAAGTCCTACCAAATTCTTTTTAATGACACAAATATGGTACTGATACCTAAACTGGGAAGAGATAAAACAGACATAAAATTACAGATGAATTTCCCTTATGAATATATATGCAAAATTTCTAAATAAAATTTTAGCAAAAAGACTACAGCTACTTATCATGAGAATAATACAGTTTGATCAGGTAGGATTTATTCCAGGAATGCAAGGGTGGTTCAATATCAGGAAAACTATCAGTACAATTGATCACATAAACAACAAAACTAGGAGAAACCATATGATTATCTCAATAGATGCAGAAATGGCTTTTGACAAAATACAACACCTATACCTGTTAAAAATACTAGGAAAGGGTGGCTAGGTGGTGCAATGAATAGAGCACCAGCCCTGGAGTCCTGGATTCAGATCCAGCCTCAGACATTTAACGTACACACACACACACACACACACACACACACACACACACACACACACACACACACAAATAGCTGTGTGACCTTGGGCAAGTCAACTCCAATTGCTCTCCAAAAAGCAAAAACAAAACAAAACAAAACACTAGGAAGTATAGGGATAAATGGAGTCTTCCCTAAGTATTTTATGTAATGGGGATAAGCTAGAAGCATTTCCAGTAAGATCAGGGGTGAAACAAGGATGTCCACTATCACACCTCTTATTCAATCTGGTACTAGAAATGTTAGCAGTTTCAATAAGAGAAGAAAAAGAAATTGAAGGAATCAAATTAGGCAAAGAACAGACTAAGCTATCACTCTTTACAAATGATATGATGATATACTTAGAGAATCCTAGAGAATCAAGTAAAAACCTACTTGAGATAATAAATTTGGCAAAGTTGTAGGATATAAAATAAACCCACATAAGTCCTTGGCATTCCTACATATCTCTAATGAAATCCAACAGCAAGAGAAAGAAAGAGATATCCAATTTAAAGTTACCATAGACATTATAAAATATTTGGGAATCTACCTGCCAAAACAAACCCAGTACTTACATGAACACAATTACAAAATACTTTTCACACAAAAAGAGTCAGATCTAACTGGAAAAACATCAATTGTTTGGGTCAAGCTGGGTTGAGCTAGTATAATAAAAATGACAATTTTACCTAAATTAAATCACATATTTTATGCCATACCAATCAATCTACCAAAAAATTACTTTGTAGAGCTAGGAAAAATAGTAGCAAAATTCATTTGGAAGAACAAAAGGTCCAGAATATCAAAGCTATTAATGAAAAGGGAAGGTGGCCTAGCCATATCAGATTTTATTCTGTACTATAAAGCAGCAGTCATCAAAACTACTTGGTACTCAGGGGCGGCTAGGTGGCGCAGTGAATAGAGCGCCGGCCCTGGAGTCAGAAGGACCTGAGTTCGGAGCCAGCCTCAGACACTTAATCCACACAAACAAAAACCTAGCCATGTGACCTTGGGCAAGTTACTTAACCCCAATTGCCCTAAAGGGGAGGCTAGGTGGCGCAGTGAGTAAGAGCACCGGCCTCGGAGTTGGGATGACCCGAGATCAGATCCGGCCTCAGAAAATGAGCACCCACGCATAAATAATGACTAGCTGTGTAACCTTGAGCAAGTTACTTAACCCCAATTGCTTTAAAAAAAAAAAAAAAACTACTTGGTACTGGCTGAGGAATAAAACAGTGGACCAATGGAATATATTGGGTACATGAGACGCAGCAGCCAATTACTATAGTAATCTACTGTTTGATAAACCCAAAGACCCCAGTTTGGGGGATAAGAATGCACTATTTAACAAAAACTTCTGGGAAAACTGGAACATAGTATGGCAGAAATTGTGCATAGACCATTATCTAACACCATACACCAAAATAAAGTCAAAATGAGTGCATGATCTAGATATAAAGGCTGATAGTGTAAGCAATCTGGGAGAGAAAGGAATAGTTTACCTATCACATCTATGGAGTGGGGAAGACTTCATGACAAAACAAGAGTTGGAGAGCATTATAAAATGCAAAATGGATAATTTTGATTATATTAGTTGAAAAGCTTCTGTACAAATAAAGCCAATGTTATCAAGATTAAGAGGGAAGTAGAAAATTGGGAAATAATTTTTACAACCAGTGTCTCTGATGAAGACTTCATTTATAAAATATACAAAGAATTGAGTCAAATCTATAAGAATGCAAGCCACTCCCCAATTGATAAATTGTCAAAGGATATGAACAAGCCGTTTTCAGAGGAAGAAATTAAAGATATCTATAAGCATACGAAAAATGTTTTAAATCACTTTTGATCAGAGAAATGCAAATCAAAATAACTCTGAGGTACCACATCCCTCCAGCTAGATTGCCTGAGATGACAAAACAGAAAAATGATAAATGCTGGATAGGATGTGGAAAAATTGGAACACTGATGCATTGTTGGTGAAGTTGTGAACTGATCTAGCCATTCTGGAGAGCAATCTGGAACTATGCCCAAAGGGCTATGAATAAGTGCATGCCCTTTGACCCAGCAATACCACTTCTAGGATTATATCCCAAAGAGATCAGAGAAATGGGAGGAAGACCTGTATGTACAAAAATATTTATAACAGCTCTTTTTGTGGTGGCAAAGAATTGGAAATCAAGAGGATGCCCATCAATTGGGGAATGGCTGAACAAGTTGTGGTATATGAATATAATGGAATACTTCTGTGCTATAAGAAATGAGGAGCAGATGGACTTCATAACAACCTGGAGAGACTTATATAAACTTGTGCTGAGCAAGAAGAGCAGAACCAGGAGAAATCTGTATACAATCACAGACACAACATATGTGTGATGACTAACTTTGACAGACTAGGCTCCTCTCAGTAATGTAAGGTTATAAGACAACTCCAAAAGATTCATGATCGAAAGAGATATCCACAACCAGAGAAAGAGATGCAAAGTCTGAATGCAGATTGAAATAAACTATTCGCTGTGTTTATTTTTCTTGTTTTGTTTTGTTTCTTCTTTCCCACTGATCATTCCATTGGCTATAATCCTTCTTTACAACCTGACTAATGATTAATGTGAAGATATTTGTAGATCCTATATTTGAGGGCATGCCACTATGACGGGGGCGGGGAGAGGAGAGGAAAGGGAGAAAATTTGAAACTCAAGGGACTGTGGAACTGAATGTTGTAAACTAAAAGTAAATAAACAAATCAATTACAAAAAAAAAATAGCATTTATATAGTGTCTACTATGTGCCACTCATTGTGCTAAGTACTTTACAAATATCTCATGTGATTCTCACAATGATGCTGTAAGGTAGGTGTTATTATTATCCCCCACCTTACAGATGAGGAAACTGAGGCCAGTAGAGGTTAAATGACTTACCCAAGGTCACATAGCTAGAAAGTGTCTGAGTCCTGATTTGAACTCAGGTCATCCTGACTCCAAGCCCATCACTCTATCCACAGCATCCCTTAGCTCTCTATTGAACCTGGTTGGTAACTTGGAACCAGTTAGCTGGCAAGTATTAATAATAATAATAATATGCAAAGCACATGACAAAATCTTCAAAAGCAAACTGGGGCAGCAAATTCTCAAAATTCTATTGAATAATATAATAATTACCCCCATTTCTAGAGGGTTTTTAACATATATAAAGCATTTTCATACAACAACCTTGACATGTAGGCAATGCAAAGATTATGATACCCATTTTGTAGATGAAGGAACTAAGGGTCAGATAGGTCAATTGATTTATTTGTGTTTGTGGTTTCTAGAATAGGCATTATTCCATTCATCAGCTGAGACCAGAAGTATGACTTGCCCACAATCATATATCTAGGAATTACCAGGGACAGAATTTAAACCCAGGTACCTTGATTTGTGCTCATCCCTCTACTTTCTGTTTCCTCTCATTTTGGGGAGAGGGGAAGAGGGAAGGAATCTGGACCTTCAATTTCATCTTCCCATTGTGGAAATTGATGCAGTTGACTAATTCATCTATAACTTACAGACAAAAAGTTGGGTGGAGAAAAAATGAGAGGTTAAATGATTTGTCCATTGTCACACAGCTGTTATCTTTGAGAAGAAAGCATTAGCGGCAGCTAAGTGGTGTAGTGAACCAGCCCCTGGAGTCAGGAGGACCTGAGTTCAAATACGACCTCAGACATTTAACACAAAAACTAGCCATGTGACCTTGGGCAAGTCAAATCCCCAATTGCTCTGCTCTCCCCCTCCAGAAAGCAATAACAAAAACAAAGAGAAGAAAACATTAAATCCAAATATTCCTCCTTCCAAAGCCAGACCTCTATTCACTATGCTGTGCAGTGTCTCTCCCCTCTACCCCTCTAAATTATATATTAATCCTCCTTTTCTGTTCTATTTTGTACATGGAAATCCTTTCTCTCTTTTTTTTTTTGAAGAAGTGTTTGCTAAACTCAGAGTTTTAAAAATAAATTAAATTACACATTATGGAACAAAAATTTCTCTCAAATAGCTATACATAATACTGCTCTCCCAATAGTATGCAATATTAACAGAGAGAAATTTTGTTGTTGTAACCATTTTAAATTAAATATTGAAAACAGTCAGAGATTATCATTGTTTCAGATGAATCAGATGAGGAATTTTTTAATTTTTAATTTTTTGCTTTTTTTTTTGGAAGGGGGAGGGCAGGGCAATTTGGGTTAAGTGACTTGCCCAAGGTCACGTCTAGTGTTAAGTGTCTGGGGCCTGATTTGAACTCAGGTCCTCCTGACACCAGGGCTGGTTCTCTATTCACTGAGCCATCTAGCCAACTCACAGATGAGGAAATTGAGACCAGAAGAGGAGAATTAACTTGTTTTAGTTTATGTAGCTAGTAAGTATTTAAAGTGGAACATGAATCTGAGTCTTTTGATGATGAATCCAGCACCCTTTATACCATATTGAGTACAATGAAATATTTTAGGAGTCATAATGAATGAATGAATAAGTGTTCATTAAGTCCTTCCTATGTGCTAGGCAGAAGGCAGCTAGGTGACCCAGTGGATAGAGTGCTGGACCTGGAGTCAGAAAGACCTGAGTTCAAATTTGGCCTTAGATACTTACTAGCTGTGTGACCCTGGGCAAGTCACTTAACCTCTATTTGTCTTAGTTCCCTTAAGAAGGAAATGGCAAATCACTCCAGTATCTTTGCCAAGAAAACCTCACAGAGAATATGGTTGATGGAGTCATAATGAATCAGACATAGCTGAAAAACAAATGTGTTGGGCACTGTTCTAAGTGATAGGGATAGAAATAAAAAAAGAAAAAAGCAGTCCCTAAATTCAAGGAGCTTACATTCTCATAGGATAAGACAACTCATGAAAAGAATGTTGACCAGAAAGGGACATTTTGGTTAGAAAACTCACAGAGATGATAAGGGAAGTAACTAAAATTACTAGACCATTGATAAATGATAGAGCAGGAATAGTGGACTCAACTAGAAAGGGGAGCTACCAATCCTTACATAAAGAGCCCCTTGGGCTACATATTGACTTCATTTTAAAATGTGATATGAGGGATGATTTATTACATTTTTATTTATTTGGTTAAGTATTTCCCAGTTACATCTTTTTTTTTCTTTTGGGGGGGCAGGGCAATTGGGGTTGTGACTTGCCCAAGGTCACCCAGCTAGTAAGTGTTAAGTGTGTGAGGCTGGATTTGAACTCAGGTCCTCCTGACTTCAAGACCAGTGCTCTATTCATTGTGCCACCTATCTGTCCCTCCCAGTTACATTTTAATCCACTCTGGGCTGCATTTGGGAACATCACAGGCCATGTTTGTCACCTCTGCCATATAGCATCTGAAGGAAGGAATTCATGATGATGATAACAACAGCTACCCTTTTATAGCATTTTAAGGTTTGCAAAATGCTTTACATATATTATCTCACTTATCCTCATGATCAACCCTGTGACCATATTATTATCATCCCCATTTTACAGATGAGGATACTAAGGAAGACAGAGGTTAAAATATTTGCATAAGATCACATGGCAAGTAAGCATTTGATTCAGGATTTGAATTCAAGTGTTTCTGCCTCCAAGTCCAGAGTTCCATCCACTATACCAAGGGACTGTTCTTGCTAAATGTACTTAAGAAGATTATACCTCAACAGGGCTTTTTGAGGGAACTGAAAAAGATTGTGTGTCTTAAATACCCCAGAGGTTGGACAAAGGAGGGGGGGAATGGCAAAGAAAAGAAAGGAGGATGGGAAAATGAGTGACTAGGGCATCAGAATACATGGGATGAAATCCTAGCTATACCAGGCTTATAACTGAATGTCTCTTCCCTTCCCTAAGCCTCAGTTTCTACATCTATAAAATGAGGGTATTGAGGGGCAGTTAGGTGGCACAGTGAATAGAGTACTGGCCCTGGAGTCAGGAGGACCTGAGTTCAAATCCGGCCTTAGACACTTGACACACTTATTAGCTATGTGATCTTGGGCAAGTCACTTAAACCCAATTGCCTTGCCTTCCTCCAAAACAACATAATAAATAAATGAGGGTATTGGACCAGAAAACCCCTAGGGCCCTTTCCAGCTCTATTCCCAATCATTATATTTCTACTGCTAAGGGACAGAGGTCAACCACCTCAAAACAACAAAGGGAACTGTTGTTGACTGATTTCTTCCAACAGTCTGTAAATGCAGATCTAGGAAGAGGGAAAAACCATTATCTAAGGTCTATACTTGACATTTCTGTGTGTTATTTCTCGTGCTGCTTTTCAAAACTTTGATTAAACCCCTCTTCATAGGAGTATACACACAGAGCTGAAAGGGACCTCAGAGGCTGTTATCTTTACCATGCTGATCACACTTCTGTCCACATGATGAATCCATTCTAACACAAGAATGTCATTTAATCTAGCTCTTGAATATTTACAACACAACAACACTGAGGGAAAGGGTTCAAAGATTTCCATCCCCATTTTTCAGATGAAGAAACTAAGACTCAGAGTGGTTACATGGCTTGTACAAAATCACGCAAATAAATCAGTGTCAGTTCTAGCATATAGACTCATGATTCAAGGACCAGTGTTCTTTCCCCTACACTGTGACTAATTGGGCTTTGTTTTTGTTGTTGTTGTTTAAGTTCTGTCAGGACAATTCTACCGTGAAAGCTCCAACATAACCCTGCTACGCCAAACAATGATTAACTCTAATAAATCTATTCATGGGTATGGGTGTGTTGTATGTTAACTCTCTTTATACTTGTGTTTCCAAGTCATCAAAAGCTGTGCTTAAAGTGATTGCTTAGATGTGTTATTTCTCTTCCCATAATAGGATCAGTTTTGATAGACAAACACACTAATTATGGCATTTTCCGTGTTTATAAAAGACATAAAGAGAGATGAGCAGTGGGGCATAATGGAAAGAACATTGGTTCTGTAGATGGAGGAGATGGGCTTGAGTTACAGCTCCTTAATTTACTAGATGGCTGATGCTATGCAAGACTCTTGGGATATGCAGGCCTCAGTTTCACATTCTATAGCAGGATGGACTAGATATCTTTGAAAATTGTTTTGAACTTGAAATTCCATAACCTTATATAACACTCACTCTCCCCCAGGCAGGTGGGCTTAGGGTGGGTTGCCCTTTCTATCCAAGGTGTAGTGACAAGACCACAGAATCTGAAAGTATTAGAGACCTAAGTTCAAATTCCACATCTCACACCTACTAGATTTGTGATAGGTGAGCCAATCACAACCTCTCTGAGGCTCCAATTCATTATCTATAAATCAGAGCTATTAATACTTGTACTGTCTAACTCCCCGACTTGTTGCAAGAGAAGACCTTTGTAAAGTTGGTGTTGTTATCATCCTAGGGTACAAAGAACTAGGATTATTTAACTTGAAGAAGAAAAGATAGAACATTCAATAATGTTCTTAAACACTTTCAAAACACAAACCATTCTGACCCACTCACTGTTTTTCATCTTTAAATAAGCAGATCCTAGGTGGCTCAGTGGATAGAGCTCTGGACCCAGGGGCAGGAAGCCCTGAGGCTTCTTTGAGGCCAGGCTTGGTCATGATGTTTACAATGTTTAGTTTCTATTCTTAGTTTTAGTTGTCTCCATTTGCATCATTGGTGTCGTTGTGAGTATTGTTCTACTGAACCACCTGTTTCACTCTGTCCTAGGTCGTACTGGTCTTCTTATGCTTCTCTGAATTCTTGTAATCCTTAGTTTCTTGTGTTAGTGTTCCACTGCATTCCTGTACCGAGACCTGATTCTTTATTTATTTCCCAAGTAATGAATATCCACATTGTTTTCACAAATTATTTGCTACCACAAAAAAGTCATCCATGTTTATACCAGAAGAGAAAATGCTATAAGTGTAGTTATATTTTTTAAAATGCTCTCCTCACAATAACATAATGAATTGTGTAATATAAGAATTATTGCTCCAATTCCAGAAATGGGGAAACTGTAATTTGGGAAGATCAAGAAACAGTCTTTTAACCAAGTATGCAATCCAGGATTTAAACTACTTTCCCCTGTAATCTAGTGTCGTTTCCTCTACCTCAGACTCCCTCAATAATACTTTGAAGGCCCAGCTCAGATTCAATCTCTTCTGTGAAGTCTGTCCCATTACACTGGCCCAGGGCAATATTTCTTTCCTCTGAACTCTTGGAACATTTAATGTCAGTACTAATCATCTGTCATTTTTCATTGACTGCTTTGTGTTGCTTGTTATCTTTTCATAGTCAAGAAGCATTTATTAAGTGTTTACCATGTACCAAGCATTATACAAAGCACTGGGAATAGTAAGAACGGCAAAAACAAAGTCCCTGCCTTCAAGGAATTCACACATTAGTGATAAAGAAACATTCAGCTAACTGTGTACATGCAAGACATAGACAGTGTAAATGCAGGTAATCTCAGGAGGAAGCTACTAGTAGAAAACAAAGGGAGCTTTTTAAATGAAAACATATATACATATATGTATGTATGTATAAAATGTATATATTCATCTGTGTATGTATGTAGCAGGGAACATCCTCCTACAGAAGACAGAATTTCAACTGAGTCCTGAAAAAAGCTAGGGAAGCAAGATGGTGGAGGTGGGGGGGGGGGCAGACAATTAAAATATCACAGAGATAAGAGATGGAGTCTTGTGCTTAAGGAACAGAAAGAAGGTCAATGTCATCAGATTGTAGAGTATGTGGAGAAGAGTAGGATATGAAAAGACTAGAAAGGTAGGAAGGGAGCAAATTATATAGGCCTGAAAACCAGAAGACTTGATATGTGACCCAGGGTGTAATAGGGAACCACCGAAATTTATTGAGTAGACAGACGATGAGCAGCTGAGTTGAGAACAGACTGGAGTTGGGAGTGACTTGAAGAAGGAAGGCCAAGCAGAAGGTTACTGCAATAGTTCAGCTGTGAGATGTAGGCCTGCAGCCAGTGACAGCTGTATGAATAGAGAGAAGGGCACATGTATGAAAGATGCTGTAAAATTAACAATGATAAGACTTGGAAACTGCTTGGCTTATGGGGTCAGGATGAGTGAGGAATCGAGGATGGTACTGAGGGTTGGAGCCTAGGTGACTGGGAGGATGATAGTACTCTTAGAAATAATAGGGAAGATCATGAAAGGGGAGGCTTTGACAGAAAAGATTTGCATATTTTGGACAAATTAAGTTTTAGATTTAGTGTCAGATGTCCATAAAGGAGGCTGGCAATTAAAGACCGGCACAAGAGAGACAGACAGAGACAGAGGAACAGAGAGAGTATATATGGATTTGGGAATCATCTGCAGAGAGGAAATAATTAAATCTATGGGGGTTGATGAGAACAGCAAACAAGATGATAAGGGGAAACTAGGTGGCACAGTGAATAGAGCACTGGCCCTGGAATCAGGAGGACCTGAGTTCAAATCCAGCCTCAGACACTTAACACAAAAAACTAGCCATGCGACACTGGGCAAGTCACTTAACCCCAACTGCCCTCCAAAAAAAGGCAAAAGAAAGAGAAAAGAAGGAGTCTCAGAACAGAACCTTACAGGACACCCATAGGTTTCTCTGGCATACCCAGTTAAATATTTGATGAATAACTGATGTTTTTTTTCTTGAAGGCAGGGATCATGTTCTACTACCCTCCATAACACCTGGCATGCTGCTTGTGTATCATAAGACCTCACTAAATTTGTATTTGACTCAAAGACTTAGCTACTTACTGCCTGAATAAGGCTGGATCACCCTAGGGGCCACTGGGATACATTCACAATGACTTTTAAAGTAGCCTACAGTTTCCTGACATACAGAGGGCAGGTGACTCGGGTTGATTCCAAGTTCCAATTCTTTCTTACTTTTATCCCCACCTGTTAATAACCATGTAAAATTCTGCTAACTCCTGGTAGCTCCACCTACATAAGTGGCTCCTCACTCCTTAACTAAGGGTCTGCCAATAACCTGGTATGGCAGAAGAAACATCTACTACATCTAGACTAGGCTAATTGTTTTTTCTCTTAAAAAGGCATTGAAACCATCATGGTGACTTAATTGGTCCAGGGGGATAAGCCTCAAATACTTATGTCTATAATTCCTTAATTGCTGTGTGGTGGTTTTCTAAGGCATAAAAATCCCAGCACACAATAAATTCAGGCTCCTCAGATTCAAGATTAGGGGTAAGTTTCAAGGTATCACTAAAGTGATACCCTTCCAACCAGGGGCCACTCTATCAAATGTAGAGCTATGTCTGCCTAAACTAATGCTGTATCTCACACAGGTCATGACCACCACTACCATCACCATCGCCTTAATATTAGGACCAAGACAAAATATGCCATTATTGAATATCATCTCTATCCTTTGTTTCTAAAACCCTGGTTCCAGAAGTAAGAGAAGTTTTCTCTAAAAATCTCTAAATAAGTTCAATGGGTTCTCCTCTTGCTGAATTTGATTCCTATTTCTTGTAACTTGCTTTAAACACTTACTGGTGAATGCACTATTTCAATTTTATGATCATTTATAAAGTATTTACTATGTGCAAAGGTGCTGGGGCTATTATAATCTTAGGGTCATCAGATCATAGAATGTCAAAGCTGGAAGGGCCCTTAAAGGTAATCTAATTCAACTCTCTCATTTTGTGGAAGAAAAAACAAAAACCAAACAAATATACAAAATACTGTGGCTAAAGAATTTAAATGACCTGCCCAAGATTATATAGCTAGTAAGTAGCAGAGTTAAGATTTATAACTCCTAAGACAGTGCTATTTCTACTGTATCAAGAAGTTTGTACATTATTCCATGGGCAAAAATAAAAAAAAAACCACTGAAAAGGTTTGCAGTAGAGAAAGGACATGATAACACTTCTAAATAATAATAAAAAAAAATACTTGGCAATCATGTGAAGGATAGACCAGAGGAGTAATGGCAGCTAAGAAATAATTTTTTATTGTTGTTGAGTCATTTCCAGTCACGTCTGACTCTTTGGGAGTCCTTTTGTGATTTTCTTGGCAAAGATACTGGAGTGGTTTGCCATTTCTGTCTCCAGCTCATTTTATAGATGAGGAATTGAGACAAACAAGATTAAGTGACTTTCCCAGGGTCACAAAGCTAGTAAGTATTTGAGACCAGATTTGAACTGACTCCAGGGCTGGCACTCCACTGTACCAACTAGCTGCCCATAAGATATAATTCAAGATGTTATTAAATTAATCCAAAGGAGAAATGATGTTGAGAGCCAGAGCTAGAGTATGGCAGTAATGGTGGAGAGGAGGGGTGGATCTAAGAGACAATGTAGAGACAGAATCAAGGACATTTGGGAACCAGTCAGAACCAGTGTGGAGCAAACAAGACTTTGCCCCAGGGCATGGAACAACCAAAAACAGTCCACCACCCCCAATGTCCTAGCATTTTGCCACCCATCCATGGGACCTGTAATACTCCCCAAATTATTACGAATGAGAAAGCCAAACCCTGTAATGGACAAGCCAACATTTATCTAGCCCTTCTCCCCTATACAATTTCACATACAGTTAGGCCATTCTCTGCATCATTTCCATTCGAAAGAGCTGAATTTTCCCCAGGCACAATAATTCCTAATTTTGACTCTTTAAATAAAAAAAAAAGAAAAAGGAGAGAAAAAAGGAGGCAGGGAAGGAGAGAGAGAGAGAGAGAGAGAGAGAGAGAGAGAGAGAGAGAGAGAGAGAGAGAAGAGGGGGGAGCAAGAGAGAAAGGAAGGAAGGAAGGAAGGAAGGAAGAAAGGAAGGAAGGAAGGAAGGAAGGAAGGAAGGAAGGAAGGAAGGAAGGAAGGAAGGAAGGAAGGAAGGAAAAGAAAGAAGTCATCTCGACATGTAAAGCACAATGTCTGCTGTTTGTAGATAAATGAGGAGAAACATAAAATCTTATATAAAATGAGAAAGAACTCTTAGGATCATAGATTTGGAGCTAGAAGAAAACAAGGGACAGTGATTTAAATCCCCTAATTTTACAAATGAGGAAACTCAGGTACAGAGTCCAGGTTATTCAGCTAGTAATTGAATGAAAGAGTATTTGAACCCAGATCTTTCTGACTTTAATTTCAGTGCCCTATCCATTTGGCCAGATGGCCTTTTCTTAATTGAAAGCTAATGTTTGGTTTTGGTAATAAATATCAAGAACTGCTTATACCAACAGCATTAGGCAACCATCGACTTCAAAGACAAGGGAACTCCTCCCCAAAGGTGCATGTGCCTTTCCTGATTCAAATATGAAAGTGAAAATGAAAATTAATGGAATCTTTTTTAGTCACTGTGTGCTTTGGTCCAATGTAAGTATCTTATTTTATCCAAACTAGTTTTTGACAAAGTCCGGAGGGTCTAGAAATCTCATTGCTTTGCTCTTCTGAACTCATGGGCTAGAAAGAATGAAATGGAGCCAATTGAATAGCTGTCTTCTTTGCTGTGTTCCTCTGAACAGTCACACTCAGCTACCTTGGAATGTCTAGTCCAGCCTTGTCTATAAGGATCCCGTTCTCTCATGACAGCTGCAAAACATTTAAACCAGATGTGCTTAGGGAAGAAGAACTAAAGTTGGATTGCTTCTGGTACCATTATAGGGGTAAAAGCCATTTTATTTTTAAATGAGTGAAAATGATTTTTCCTAAGGATCTTTCTTTCTTTCTTTCTTTCTTTCTTTCTTCCTTCCTTCCTTCCTTCCTTCCTTCCTTCCTCTCTCTCTCTCTCTCTCTCTCTCTCTCTCTCTCTCTCTCTCTGCTTTTTGAATGGGGGAAAGGCAGGGCAATTGGGGTTAAGTGACTTGCCCAAGGTCACACGGCTAGTAAGTGTTAAGTGTCTGAGGACAGATTTGAACTCAGGTCCTACTGACTCCAGGGCCAGTGCTCTATTCACTGCACCACTTAGCCACCCCAATGATTACTATTTTTTAAACCATAAGGAAGATATCCTTTCCTCCTCTCCCCCATTTTGCACCACCCCTCAAAATGTACATATAGTTCATTCTTCATGTCTAGTCCATCACCTCTCCACCAAGAGGGAGTTAGCAGGTTTCATCAGCAGTTTTCTAAGGCTCTTTATCCTCTGACCAATGACTTTGGCTGGAGCTACAGGGATTGCTCCATCCTTCCCTCTCTTTGGACAGACCTAGATCTGTCCTCTACATCATTAAAGAAAGGGAATGGGGTTTTAAGGGCCAATGGCACAGGCCTTCATATGCAAATGTCTTTTCCTGAGGAGGTAGGTTGGCATGCTCCTGGCCCAGGGGAACCAGATGCTCTGGTTGTCAGAAAGGACTCTTAACAAAACAAACACACAACCCAGTAGTTCCTCCTAGTCTCATTGGGAGCCTAAGATTTCATCAGCTTTACTTAAATCATCAAGTACTGTTTTCACTTGGTGTTATGACTTAATTAATGCCTTTGACTCCAGGCAGAATGCAAGCATCTTTTCACCTGATACTTTAAACAGAACAGTAAACTCCAGATACCAACGCCCTCTTGGAGGGTGGGAGGAGAGGGATCAAGTGCTAGCCTTCCTGGGTGCTAAGGAATAGTGCAGAGGAGTTTAAGGGTCAGGAAGAGAATTGCTATCACATGTTGCTGTTGTAAGTCCTTTTCTTCCTAGACTTCTCATTTCAGGTTCTTACTCCTCCTGGTCTAACAAGGCTGCTTAGTATCTGCTGGCAGCAACTGGGCCAAGTAACCGTTTATAATCTCTGCCTTTCACCTCAAGATCCCAAAGCACTCTGTACACATCAGGTAACTAATCCTCCAAATAGCCCAGTGAGGTAAATAGCATTATCCGGGTTTTAGATGGGCAGGGTGCCTAACACAGTTCTGAATTATGTCACATATCCTCAGCATGATGGATTTGAGTAGGCCATAAAGACAATTATAGGACTAGCCATGAGGATTAAAGAAGGCTCAATCATAGGTCAGCATAAGATTTGCAGGTCAAAGTGACCTAAAATATCATCTAATATTATAGATAGAGCAATAGTAGAGAATTAAAGAGTGCAAATGACTTGGCCACCATCACAAAGTAAGTAACTGAAATGGAATTTAAACCTCAGGGTTCTGAATTCCAAATCCAATGTTCTTTTTACTATACCACCCTCGAATAAGGCAAGGACCAATAGCCCATGTTGAAACCAGCTTGGGTTCTTAAAGGGATTTTGTTCTTAGAGGAGGAAGCAATACACCTGGGAGTGCCCAACAATTATCAAGTAGACCTACCTTATTTCACTTTGTTTAAGTAGGGACCCTGAATATCACAATAAAGGAGGAAGAAATTAGAATTAAAAGAAAGATTGTGGGATTTATTAAAATATAAACAACAACAAAAAAACCCCAACAACCTGATCTGTGATTTCATCAGTTTCCAGAGTTTCCGATGAGAAACTCCTCTCTACCAAAACAGCTCCCTAGTTTCTCTGCAATTTATAGCCTCAGAGAATTGCCTGGGGCACTGAGAGTTCCAATGTCTTGCCCCAGTCAAACAACCAGAATGTAAATTGAAATGGGAAAGGAGGTTGGCAAACAAAAGCAACAGCTATTGAATAAGTTGGTCAATCAATTTCAGCAAACATTTGTTAAAAACTTTCTGTGCAAAAAAGATAATAAACCAAGTGCTTGGGATATAGCAGTAGGTGTTACCTAGATCCTGCTCTCTAGAGTGTTACAGGCTAACTTGAGAGATAAGGGAGTACAGGCTGAGCAATTGTAGTGGATTGAGTGCTGGGTTTGAAGGGAGAGAAACCTGGTTTCAAATCCTGCATCTGACATTTACTAGCTATATGACCTTGAAGAATTCACTTAACCTTTCTGACCCTCCTTTTCCTAATCTATAAAATGGGGTGATTATGGCTCATGGGATTTTGTGAGGCTTCAGTGAGATAATGTATGTAAAATGATTCTCAAAGTCCTATATGAATGACAGTAATTATTAAGAGAGTGTGAGATAAATGCATTGGAGAGGATCATGTAAAGTTCATGGAGAAATGTGAGGCAGAGAAGGAAGTCACTTTCACCTGGGTGGGGAAAGGAGAGGTTATTAGGGAAGGCTTCCTAAAGACATCTGAGTTGAGACTCAAAAGAAGGGAAGACATCAAAAGACAGATGGAGAGTCTATTCCAGGCATGAGGGATAGAAGGAATAAAGGCATGAAGACAGGAGGGCACAGAAAAGGAGATCAAAAGCAACAATTCAATTTGGCTAGTTTGATATAAAACTTGACACTGAATGCCAGGATTATGATTGCATACTTCTGTAGATAATCATTGCATAACTTCTGAAGGTTTTAGAGTAGAGGAATGATGCAAGCATGGCAACACTTTAAGGAGATTGTTCTGGTAGTGGTATGGAGGGTGGGTTGGAGATCAGACAAACCCAAGGGTGGAAGACCAAGTAGGAGGCTGCTGTTATAACACCCAGGGTGAGAAAACATGATGGCCTGGATCTGAGTGGTTATGGTGAGAGTATGGAGAAGCAGTTGTGTTCAAGAGAGGTAGAAAAGCTAGCACTTGGCAATTGATTTAATGAGGAAGGGTTAAAATAGAGGAAAGAGACTGAGAGGACTCTGATGTTATAAGTGTGGGTTCCTACGAGGATAGTGGTGCTCAAAATGGGGGCGTTAGAAGTGGAATATGGTTTAGTTGGAATTGATGAACTCAATTTTGGACAAGCTGAATAACAGTAGGACATCCAGGTTGAGGTACATGAAAGGAAAGGCATTTGGTGGATTCATTTTGGGGAGAGACAAGCAGTATAGTTAGAGACCTGGCAATTGTTTGTGTAGATGTGAAAAGTGAAACCATTTGGATCAGATCACTGAGGCAGAGTATAGAAAAGAGAAAAGGATCAGCACAGAACTTTGGAATACACCTGTGATTAAGGTATGGAAAGAGGATGGGGAGTCAACAAAGGAATCTATGAAATAATTACAGTCCTGGGAGAACCACAAGAGTTCAGTGTCCCAGAAAGCAAGGAGAGTTTATCAAAAAGGAGCCCAGGGTCAAATGGAACAGAACAGTCTTTTTTGTTTGTTTTTGTTTGGTTTGGTTTGGTGGGGTTTTCTGTTTCAACAGGAAAGATATGGGCTGTTGTTTTAAGCTTGGGCAAAGACTTAGTTGAGCAATTCCAATTAGTTATACACAGACACAGAAGTCAGCTTCAGAAATGAAGCTGAGTTAATTTCAAAATCAAGACAATGATTACTATTTTTTTTGCTTTTTTTGGAGGGGAGAGGGCAGGGCAGTTGGGGTTCAGTGACACATGGCTAGTAAGTGTTAAGGGTCTGAAGCTGGATTTGAAGACAGAATCTCCTGACTCCAGGGCCAGTGCTCTATTCACTGCACTACCTAGCCCCTCAATGATTATTATTATTTAAACCATAAGGAAAATATCCTCTCCTCCTCTCCCCTATTCTGTTCCTAGTCCAGTGAAATATCTAATGAATTAGATTCTCTTATTGCCTGAATGTATATGTATTGTTATGATGGTCAGGGAAGCAATGTACTGAAGAAAGAAATTTAGATAGAGAGGACATTGTCTCAAATCTCAGCCATTCCACTTACTATGGAGGTGACCTTGGGTAAAACACTTAAACTCTTTGAAGTCAGCTGTCTCATGTGTGAAACAAGCTGAACAAGATGACTTTGAAGGGTCTTTTCAGGTCTAAATCTATGATTGTCTGATCTTAGCTGATGCTCTCACTCTAATAGGACTTGCCTTCTTATCCTGACTGGGGAAGGTGTAGTACCCTGTTAATGATTAGGTTCATAGTTTAAAAAAAAGAAAAGAAACTATTTAATTTTAACTTTAAAAAAAAAGTAATTATACGTCTAAAGTTGTCAGCCACCTGCACTTCAGGACTCTGACTTTTTCAGTCTCCAGAGATCATTTCAAACATTATTTCCAAAATTCATGAATGCTGCTATGTCCCATTTCAGATTACTTCAGAATGTAGTGTGGTCAGACCTGCCATGGATTTTGGAGACAGAGAGCCTGATTTCAAATCTCAAGCCTGCCACTCACTACTGTGGGACCTCAGGAGAGTCATGTAATCTCTGTGAATTCCAGTGTTTTCATTTATAAAATGAGAGAGTTGCACAGGATGGTCTATCTCTAAGGATTTTTCCAGCTCTAAAACACCCCTGTCTTAGGCAAAGATCCAAGGAAACAAGAGTCTCCACTCTGCATTGTTAATGAAGGCTGTCCCTGGCTTGCCAAGGGTGTAACTGCCTTGATGCTTCTTGCTTGTTGAGAAAATTAGAGCTCTGATTGGCTCATGAGGAAGTACTGTAAATAGTTCCTACCCTATCCAGATGGAATGTCCTATTAGGGCTTCTGTTAATGGGCATGTTCTCTCCCAGCTTTACAAACAAAATACCTTTGGCTTAATTTTGAAATGAACTCAGCCTTACCTCCAGGTCTGACTTGTGTTCCTGCATTTAATTAATTGGGCTTGCAGTTGATAAATCATCTGATTTGCACAAACAATTAAGTGTAATTAGTTGGGCGCACACAGATGTTCTTATAATCTATTATATGTGGCAACTGTGGCCAAACAAAATGAGAATAGCATTTCCAAATCTGCTCCTACTGGGTCTGCTGCATTTGCTGCTAACAATCTGCAACACAGAACAGATGTATTCTTCTGAAGATTGGATTTTATTACAAGAGTTCCATTTATCCTCTTAGCGCCAGAACAAGGTACCCATGTGACTGTCTCGCCCGGAAAGCTTCTGAAGCTAGCCTGCTAAGGTAGAAAGAATTGAAGGACCTGGATTTGAATCACTCCCCCACTTTATAGAAGTGGAGCCCAAGACCTAGAGAGGATATGCAGTTTGCCCAAGATTATCAGAAAATTTGAATCATGGGATCATCATAGTTGGAATGGAGCTTAGAGACCATAGGGTCCAATCCTCTCAATTTATAAATAAGTAAAATGAGGCACAGAAGGGTTAGGTGACCAGAGTCACACAACTAGTAAATGTCTGAGAGTGTCATCCTGGCTTCCAAACCCAGCGCTCTGTCCTCTGCTCCATGCTTCCTCTAACAACGGAGGCCCTCTGACTCCAAATCCAGAGCACTTCCCACTAAGCTCTGCTCCAGAGGCAAATAAATTGAGGTTCACAGTAGAATTCATGTTCTTTATTACCTGTATGACCTTGGGCAAGTCTCTTCCCTTCTCTGGACTTTTTTTCTTCCTCCATAAAATAAGGAACTTGCCCTAGATGATTGTCAGGATCTCTTGTAAAGCATGTCTGCCCAATATAAGTTTTTGATTTGAACTTTATAGCCTCTGGTTGTTTATTGCCTGGGAATCATTTCCATCTCTGAAACTCTTTAAAAAGAATCAACATTGAAGGCCTTTTTCTAATAAAGGCCCTGTTGTTTTATGAGAAGAGTAGTAGGTGCTCTGTTTGTCTTTCCAATGAACTGATTCTTTGATATTTTCCCTGTGTGTGAGAATTATAAAGAGAAAATGGGAAAAGACTTCAATGTGATAATAATACATTAGGTCCCTTTGTAGAGAAGCATAAAGTCTTACATGTGTTCATGTGGCTAATATGTTTGTAGTTTATGGTGATACTGGTAGGCTGTGAGAAGGAGCTGTTAGCCTGGCTCCCTGGGAGGTGTTTCCTCCTGTCATCTCTCCTCCTCCAACCACCATCACCCCACCCTATATATACCATTAATAGGCCTCCTTGTGTAAAGTTGCCAGCAGATGCTGGGGCAGAAGATCAAAGATCCCCCAAAGTGGATAAAAGAGAGTCTTGAGAGGCTGTCTGCTGAGGCAAGGGCTGCTACAGATGTTGGAGCCCACAATGTCTTCATCATTTGGGGTTCAAGGTATCTCAGGCCAGCAGGACCAAAATTCTCATTAAAAAGATGAATAGAAATGAAGGATGAGAGAGTAAAGCAACTGCTCCCTGAGCCAAGCTTGGGAGAGCTGTCATGTCTCTCTCCTCACTGAGATTTGGTTTTGGTCTCTTCCCAGAAATGCAAAAGCCCAGAGCAAGAAAGAACACCCAGTCTAATACACATCTGAAAAACAATGCCCTCCATAGAATCCCTGTCAAGTGATGTTCCTTTCATTTACCAGAAAAGCAGGACTTGTTCATCAGCAATTATTTATTGAGTATTACTCTATGCTGGGCGCAGGGCGCTGCAAAGAAAAAAGTGAGACCTATCCCCTGCCTTCAGGTAGTTTGAATTTTATCAGGAAAGCCAGCATATCCATACATAGACACCCATAGAAGATATGACTGAGCTAAGCTTTGTAGGAAAAAAGGGATTCTAAGAAATGGGGTGAGGAGGGGGAGAGGGTGTACATTCCAGGAATGAAGTCTATGCAAAGGTACAGAGATGGGGAAGGGTCTGTGAAGACCTACAAAAAGGCCATTTTGGTTGGGAATGTAGAATATAGAAAGGGGAGTCATGCATAATAAGACTGGAAAGACAGATTGGAGCCAGGTTGTGAAGGGTTTTAAATGTCAAACAGAGAGGTTAGTCAGTCAAGAAGTCAGTCAGCAAGCACTCACTGGAGTTTATCTAGAGCAGATGTCTTGCCATCTGTCCTGGCATTTCTTCCCTTCCTTGGCACCAAAACCAATGACTCTCTAGATGTGGACTTTCAGACACACACACACACACACACACACACACACACACACACCATACATCCTAGCAATGAAATTAATCTACTCAGATTGCAGACTGCATATTGGAGCTGATCTGATTTGCAATTAAAAGAAAATTCACCTAAACAGCTATATCTCATCAGCCCCAGGTCATATTTCACATCCATTCTAGGCATCAACCAGGAAACCAAGGTTTCCCAATGTGGCCATCTTGATTTGTGCTTTGTTGCCTCACACATAATCCTCCTCCCCTGCTTTCCATATTTTACTCTTATAATCTCTAGATAATCTCCATATCAATATTAATTTCACCATTGCTACTGAAAATGTGTGAAAATATATTTCCCTATGGTTTCATTCATAATCCCTATGACTCTGCTAACCAAAACTCCTTTCTGGCTACTTCTCTCCTGTATGTCTTGTCTCCTATTAAAATGTAAACTTGCATTCAGGGACTTTCTCACTAGTGTGTTTGTATCCCTAACCCCAACCTACACCTGGCACATAGTAGGTATTTAATAAATGTTTATTCATTCATCTGTTCATCCATTGCCTTTGAAGACCTTCAGTGACAGAGAAGCCGTTACTTCCCTAGGTACCCCGTTTCAACTTGGGACAGTTTTATCAGAAAAACTTCCTTCTGTCAAACCTTAATCAACCTTTCTGTCACTTCCTCACATTGCTCCTGATTTACCCTTTGTGACCAATCAGAACAAGTCTAATCTCTTTTCCAAATGATAGTCATAAAAATACTTCCATATCACATCTTTGACTATGAAGGTTCTAGGATTGTTGCCCCCCTACTCCTTGTTAGCTATCTGACTTAAGAACGTGTCTGTTACTCAGTTGCTTCATCTGGTGGAGGGGGTGGGGCAAAACAGTGAAGAGCAGGACTTGCATCTCAGGACCTGGATATAATATGATATGATATGACATGATATGATATGATAGATATGATATGATGCGATGGATACAATATATGATACTATGGTAATGTATGATACAATATAATATATAGTATGATAGCATAGTATAGTGTAATATATTGCAACAATATAATACAACATAACATAATTTAATATATATAATATAACATGGCATAATACAATAATATAATATAATTTAAATCAGATAAAATAATATTTTACTGTGCACTTAGCACAGTACCTGGCACATAGTAAGTACTATATAAATGCTAGTTATTATTGTTTATTATTTTTGCAACATAATATGTAATATGTTAGAGTACATTGTATGATGTTTTGTTATAATGTTATATATTCTATTGTCATATTATTATATGTTGTGTTTTATATATAATGTATAATGTAATTTAATATATTATGTTATAAAATAGTCAATAATAACTAGTCTTTATAGAGCACTCTTATGTAACAGGTACTGCACTAAGTGCTTTAAAATATCATCTCATTTGATCCTCACAACAACCCTGGGAAACAGGTGCTTTTATGATCCCTATTTTATAGTTGAGGAAAATGAGGTAAACAGAGCTTAAAGAACTTGTCCAGGGTCACAGAGATAGTAAACGTCTGTAGCTAGATTTGATCAGGTGTTGCTGACTCCAGACCCAATGCTTTTCCCACCATATCCACCTAGCTGCCTTATCTGACCCTTACTGGCTATGTGAGCATGCTCAAATAGGTTAACTTCTCTGAGTATCAGTTCCTTCATTTATGAAAAAGGGGATAAAAAAGTGGACCTCTTTCACAGGATTGTCTAGGGAAAGCTCTATAGAAATCATGAAATATTTTATAAAAACACAATATCCATAAAATATGTGACCCATCCTCCCATTGATGTGCAACTACCATCTTTGTTACAGTTTCATTTATAGCTAAAATTCTAAGATTGTCATGATTCAGTTTCTCCAGAAAAATATCCATTCATTCATTGGACAAGGATCTCATGTCAAATTAAAGTTTATAGAAAATGTAAAAACATTGTGATTCTTAGCACCTCTGTCTCCTTTTCCACCATTCTACCAGTGTCACTAAAGGAGCAGATAGGGATAGCACAGAACTTAGGGCCATTTTTTATTTATCTTTGTTTCATGTGCTGTCATGGCCTAAGAATCAATCACTAGGTAACCAGTCAACTGGTAATGTTTTCCTCCGTAGTTAGCTTAATTGGTACTCAGGAAACATTCTTGGTCTATTGATGAGGAGGGACTTAAAGCTTTTCTAACACAGTAGAACTCAGTGGAGCTTATACTCTGATGGCATTACTTTTAGTACATACTCTATTGGCATAGTATTTGAGAACCTATGTTCATCTCTACATCATAATGATGAATTGGAATAGAATTCTGTGGAGGGAAAAAATGAGTTGAACAAAAGGTGAAGAGTGTATGGAACTGCCTTCAGAAAATTACCTAGCTCCTTCAATGACCCTACGCTCTATATAGAATTAAAAAACACAATTTTAATACCAATATTCTATGAAAGTTGCTATATATTAGCAAGATATGAAATATAGCAGTCTCTGAAGAATTAAAAATGCATATCATGGGGCAGCTAGGTGGCGCAGTGAGTAAGAGCGCCAGCCTCGGAGTTGGGATGACCCGAGATCGAATCCGGCCTCAGAAAATGAGCACCCACACACAAATAATGACTAGCCATGTAACCTTGAGCAAGTTACTTAACCCCAATTGCTCTAAAAAAAAATGTATATCATGAAGAGGGCAATGGAGAGGTGCATGGTGGGTATGAGCAGGCTGCAATTTGAAGTAGTTGAGGAGTAAAAGACATCATCAAAGGAATGCATGACATAAAGAGATGAGATGGTGATTATTTTGAGGATGAGAGATGGTGGGTGGGAGAAATCAAGGAAGACCTCCAGTTTTTTTTTATATGAAATCCCTCTGGCTAATTTATAGGAGGATATGGACAGGCACAGATGGGTTGTGATCTCTAGCATTGGTAGGAACTTCAAATCTGATGAAAACCCAGATGCATTTTTAATATTTGTAAAATGGAGGGGGTGGGGTGGTAATAATACCCTTCCTGCCTGAAGGCAGGTTTACAGGATGATATCATCTATTAAGATCCCTTTAAGATCTGGGATTCTATGAAGTTATTGTGGTCTACAAAGACTTTCATACCTCTTGAATAATGGCATTTTGAAAATACACACAAAAAGGTTCATTAAACTATTAATTACTGGGTACCTATCTGCAATGCACAATACTCAGCATATTGGAGATGCCAAGTGGAATAGGACATAATCACAGAATCACGGGATCAAAGTGTTCGAAGGGAACTCAAAGACCATTTAGGACAACATGTGCCTGGCCAAGAATCCCCTCTCAACATTCTAAGTATTTAGCCTTCATCTGCAAACTGCTAATAAGGAAAACCTCCTCTTGTCCACATAGCCCAGGGTAGTCCATTTCCCTTTTGGATAGATCTCATTGCTACCAAGTGTTTCCTTACATCAAGCTGAAACCTGATTCTCTGCTGTTTATATCCATTGCTCCTAATTCTTGGGGCCAAGCAAAATAATCTAATCACTCTTCTACATGCCAGACCTTCAAACACTTTTAAAGACAGTTATAATACCCTCTCTAAGTCTTTTACTTTCCATGCTAAGCATTCCTTATGCCTTTGACTGATCCACATATAGTATGACCTTAAGCTCTTTCACCTTCCTCAGGATGCTTTCCAGTAATGAATGAGCTTCTTAAAATATGATTCTGAGACCTGTACTCAGAGCAGACATGTCTGATTAGGGCACAATGAAGCAGCATTTGTAGGACCATCACCTCCTTATTTCTAGACATTCTCTCTCTTTAAATGCAGTCTAAGATCAAATTAGCTTTGAGGGGAGGTGGTGATAAATCACACGTCATCTTAGAGATTCGTGTTAAGACCATGGGAATAAAGGGAATGGCTAAAGTAGATAGAAGAGCCAAGAAAAAATCTTAAATCAAGTCAGCATTGGAGACAGAAAACAAAATTAAGAAAAATCACATGATTGTAGTTTCTCCAAAGAAAAGGGAGGAGAGTATCTAAGAGGTGAGAAATATCAGAAAAACTATAGAGAAGATTTTTTAAAATTGCTGTATTTAACAGTCAAGAGACCAATGTGGCAATTCAGAGCAATTGCTGACTCAACAGTTTCAGCCAAGTAAAGTAAGGGTGGGGCAGAAGGGAGATTGCAAGGGTGAGAAGGGGGTATATAGTAAGGAAGCACCTAGGCAGAGTCTCTGGGGGTGCAGGTGATCAGGCAAATGAATTACACTGTAAATAATAGTAGTTAGAGAAAAAGCATGAAAGGGAGCATTTTTTAGGATTAGGAAAACCAGACCGTGATTGTAGACAGATGGGAAATAGGCAGGGGAAAGAGGGAGAATGAAGATGCCTGTGAGGAGATGACTTGCTGGAGCAAAGTCTTCAAGGAGGTGGAGGAGGATGAGATCAAGGGCAAAGAGCAGGGGGGTCGACCTTAGCAAGAAGCATCAAAGAACCACAGAATGTCCACTCCTTCCTCAATTTCAGTTTCTGAGGAAAAGGAGGCTGTTCCTTACCAAAACCAACTCCTCCACTTATTTGTACTTCTGATCCCTTCTGGGAGTTTGCCACTTCAATAATTTCCATTTCTCAATTTTATGCACTCTGCGTTCCAGCCAGACAGCCTATTAGTATTTCCCCAAATCAGGCATTTCATCACTTATCTCCATGCCTCCCCCATCTCCCTATGACCCAGAATGTGCTCCTGAATTCCTTCTATTTCAGTTTGGAAGTTTCTTCCTATATACCACCTTTCCAGATCCCTCCAGCTGTTAGGACTCTCTCTTTTCTGAAATTGTCTTGCATTTAATTACCTGTATATACTTTGTATAGTTGCCAGTAAAATGTAAATTGTTTGAGGGCAAGGACTAACTTACTTTTGCCTTTGTGTCTCTAGTGCCTATCACATAGGCACTAGATTGCTTTGAATTAAATGAGGAAGCTGAGGTCTAGTGTATGAAGTAAGCCAGGCTAGGGCTTGAAACCATGCCTTCTAATTCTAAGTCTAATACTTCCCCTCCCCCATTACATAATAGTTCCTCCTACACTAAACCACCTCTAAGATAAGAGAGATGGTTTGATGGTGCTGAGGAGTTTTGAAGACTAGAGAGGTGGAGGGTGTTGAGGGAACTCTTGTTGAATGACATTATGCTTATCAACAAAATAGGAGATTAAATCATCTGTTGCAAATAGAGATGTAGTTGGGGCCTGAGAAGAGAGAACTGGGGAGATAAAGAATTGGTAAAGATGGTCTCCAAGAACCCTTCCTAATATAATAATATCTGAGTCGATTACAAAAGGCAATATGTGATAAGTGTCTCAGAGACGTATAAAGTTCTTTGGGAGTCCAGAGAAGGATATAGCATCATAACAGGTCATCAAAACAACTCTGAGGTACCACATCACACCTATCAGATTGGCTAACATGGCAAAACAGAAAAATGGTAAATGTTGGAGAGGATGTGGGAATGATGGAACACTAATTCATTGTTGCTGAAGTTGTGAGCTGATCCAGTTCTGGAGAGCAATTTGGAACTATGTCCAAAGGGCTATAAAAATGTGCATACCCTTTGACCCAGCAATACCACTTTTAGGGCTATATCACAAAGAGATAATAAAAATGGGAAAAGGATCCACATGTACAAAAACATTTATAGCAACTTTTTTGTGGTGACCAGGAATTGGAAATTGAGGGACTACCCATCCGTTGGTGAATGGCTAAATAATTTGTGATATATGAATATAATAGAATACTATTGTGCTATAAGAATGATGAACAGGTGGACTTCAGAGAAACCTGGAAAGACTTATATGAACTAATGCTGAGTGAGGGGAGCAGAACCAGGAGAACATTGTACACAGTAATAGCCACACTGTTCGAGGACTGATTTTGATAGACTTAGCCCTTCTCAGCAATGCAAGGACCTAAAACAATTCCAAAGAACACATGATGGAAAATGCCAGTCACATCCAAAGAAAAAACTATGGAGTCGGAATGCAGAATAAAGCAGACTATTTTCTTTTTTGTTTATTTGTTTTATTTTGTTTTTGTTTCTTTCTCATGGTATTATAATTCTTCTACATGACTAATGTGAAAATGTGTTTAATAGGAATGTATGCATGGAGCTCATATCACATCGCAAACTATCTTGGGAAGGGAAGGGGGAATTTAAAATTTATGGAAGTGATTATTGAAAACTAAAAATAAATAATTTAATTTTAAAAAATAACAGATCATCAAAGGTGATAATGAATTCTCAAAGGGTTTTCTAGCAGATCCCAAATTCTAGCAAGTTCTTCTAAGTGGAATGGGCTTTGAGTCCACCCTGAGGACCAGCCTAGTTGAGTGGAGAGACTCTCATCACCAGAAGGTTGGCCATCAGGGGACTGTATTTTTTTCAGCATCTCATGAAGCTATCTACTAAGGTGTGTGTTGTTTAGCTTTTTTATCAATTATATGACTGTAGAAAGATGACATGATTATAAAATGTGTGGATGACACAAGGCTGGGTGGGATAACTGACATGGCAAGTGACTCAGGACTCAACGAGTCATTGACAAGTTAGAACAATAGGCTTACTCTTATAAGAAGAAATTTAATATAGATGAATGTAAAACCCTATTGTCGGTTTCAAAAAGTTAACTGAACAAGAAGATGATGGTGGAGAAGTGACTAGACCATCTTGGAAAAAGAATCTAGGCAGAGATGAAGATGATTAGTGGACTGTAAGTTCAAAATGAATTGATAATGTTACATGGCCATCAAAAGAAAGGACTTGTGGGAGGTAGGAGAAAGGGTAGAACTAGACCTGTGATTTCATTGGTATAAGGTCAACTGCACAGGGCTGACTCCCAGGTTAGCACTGATACTGGGGCACTGAGAAATGAAGTGCCTTGCTCAGTATTTGATCTACGTCAGATTTCAGTCAATCTACGTCAGAAGTAGGACCTAAAATTAGGTCTTCCTGACTCTGAGGCTCACTCACTATTCACTGCTCCTCAAAGCACTCATGCATTAATAGATACATCATATCCAGAAAGTGGGAGGTGATAGCCCTGCTTTACTCAGAGCACAACTTGGGGGAGGGGATGAAGGGAATAAATATTTAAGCACTTCCTATGTGCCAGTCACTATGCTAAGTGCTTTACAAACATTATCTTATTTGAACCTTACAAGAAGCCGGTGAAGAAGGTATAATTACTATTTCCCCTTCACAGATGAGGAAACTGAGGCAGTGAGAGGTTTCATGGTCACACAGCTAGTAAGTGTCCAAGGCTGGATTTGAACCTAAGTCTTCTGGCTGCAGTCCCAGTGCTCTATCTATTGCACTACCCAACTTCCCAGACTCTGGAGTATAGTGTTCAATTCCAGGTACCAGCTTTTAGTCAATCAGCAAGCATTTATTAAGCACCTAGTAAGCATCAGGCATTGGCTAAGCAATGGAGAACAGCAGAAAGATGGAGAGTATCCACAGGCATCTGATCAAGATGTTGAAGACTAGAAACCATTCCATATGACACTCATTTGAAGGAACTTTTGTTGTTGGTCAGTGACTTGTGACTCCATTTGGGATTTTCTTGATAAAGATACTGGAGTGGTTTGCCATTTCTTTCTCCAGTTTATTTTACAGATGAGGAAACTGAGTCAAACAAGGTTAAGTGACTTGGTCAGGATCACATAGCCAGTAGGTGTCTGAGACCAGATTTGAACCTGGGAAGATGAGTCTTCCTGATTCCAAACCCAGTGCTCTATCCACTGTGCCACCTAACTTGGAGAAATGTTGGGGTTGGAGGCATTATAACTGTTTTTAAGTATATGAAATAGAGATCTAATTTTTTTTTCTTTTTCTCCTTGACTTCAGAAGAGGGGAGGGGACTAGGACCACTGAGAGAAAAATGCAGAGAAACTGATGTTTACATCATATAATGAACAAGTCTAAATTAAAACTGTGTAATGAATTTTCTCTGAAGGTGCTGTTTTCTGACACTCTAAATCTTCAGGCAAGGGCCCATCTACCACCTACCAAGGATGCTGGAGGGGAGCTGTCTGGTTGGGTCCTGATTGAACCAGATGTCTTCTGAGAATATTTCAAGTTCTGAGATTCTGTGATTCTCTAAGTGCTGTGGATTTTGTAGGGATGGAGTGAGTGCTCACATGAATCCTTGACATCTTTCACCAATGACCTTGTAAACTAAAATGCTCTCACCCAAAGAGGGAATGGGAGCTCGCTCCCTTTCCCTTCCCCTTCCTACACTCCTGGGATCCAACAGAATCAGGCCGTTTTCTGAAGCTGAGGGACCAAGCCTAATTCGCCTAGCCTAGCCTTCTACTTAGTTACGTTCTCCTCCTGGTGAACCTACCAGTGCCCTGTAGCACAGGTCAACCTTCTCCAGCCTCCCCCTGGCAGGAATGGGGCAGGGAGACAGCTGCTGGATGGGTTTTTCCTGCCTCAGCCCCCTAATGACAAGCAGCTAGGGAGGATTCCGCAGACAACAAGACTGCAGTCTAGAAGCCGGGAAGAACGACAAAGCAATAAATCATTAAAAGAAAAATCAGCCCTCAGATCACTTCCTTTCTGGAGCTGCAGCGCTATGCGTCACAGGAGGAAGAGATTTATCTGCACTTGGCTAAAAGCCCTGTCTTCCTGAAATCCCCAGGCTCTGAGCAGGTTGAACCGAGGCAATTTTGGGGAACCCTCGGGAGCCGGCACAGAGAGTGCAATGCATCGGGGACTGGCCAAAAAACGGAGGAGAGCGAGTGGACATGGGTGGGAGACAGAGGCCAAAGAATGTAAGCCGAAAATAAAGAGCTCCAAAGCCTCATTGAAACTTCCTCCCCAGAATCCGTCGAATATTGCCCTCTAATCAACAAATCAGGATAAATTATTTGTAATTAAGCATATCGCAGGGTTCACTGACTGTACCAAGGAGGCTGTACCAAGGAGGGAAGGAGAGAGGCACAATCTTCCAGGCTCGTGACAGCCAGGACTCTCTGGGAGGTGCAGGAGGCTTGGGGCTAATTAGAGGCATTGTCCCCCGGGGATGGGAGGTGTCGCGATCTCTGCAATAGACACCCCTCCGCGTGTCATTTCCCATGTAACAAATCCAGAAGGATGGAAGCGCTTTGATCTGCAGGTCTCCCCTTGGTGCTGTTCACACTGGGAAGGGCCGCTTTAATGAAACCATCTCAGGGCAGTTTGCCGCCTTTGAAGTCGGGGAAAATGAGCTGCCAACAACATTTCTGGTTGGGGAGGCTGCGGGCCGAGTCACTGGCGTTGCTTAATGGCCAACCAGAAACTGGAACATCAAGACATCAAAGGTGAAGGTGGCATGTGATTAATAAACTAAGCTATTCATTTGTTTCTGCCTGAGAGGCAATCAGAGCACTTATTGTCACTGGCTAATTTACATGTTGTGAAGGCTTGCTCCTGCTAGTCGGGCTGGCAGAAGAACCAGGGAAATGCTATGTGTGTAGACTGAAGGCTTTAGAGGATTTCCCCCGCTTTGCCTACATAGAAGGGCGGGGCAGCTAAGTGGTACAACGAATAGAGCACTGGGTCTGGAGTCAGAGCTGTGTTCAAATCCGACCTCAGACATGTACTGCCTGTGTGATTCTGGGAAAAGTCACTGAACCCCTATTTACCACAGTTCCTCATCTGTAAAATGGGGACACACTGGAGAAGGAAATGGCTAACCACTTCAGTACCTTTGCCAAGAAAACCCCATGGACAAAGTTAGAAACAATTAAACCAGAACAACAATGTATAGAAGGAAACCCATGAAAGAGACTGAGAGGAAGTGGACTGGATACGGAGCCAGAGAACCTGTGTTCAAACCCTGCCTCTCCTACTTTGGGCCTGTTTAAGTTTAAGCAAACAACTTGGCCTCTCTGGGCTTTAGGATCACCAAGCTTCCTTCCAGTTAGAAATCACACAGAGTCTCAGATGTAGAACTTGAAGGCACTTTCTAAGTCACTTAGCCTAATAACCAAAGGAGGCCTATGAGGTACAGAGGGATGTAGGTACTTGTAAGTATGAGAAAATTGTTTCGAATTTAAATCTGCTGGCTCCAAATCTAGTACTCTTTCCCCTTATCATTCTACCTATAAAGTCCGGTGGTTTCACATAATACTTCTCTCTAATTTTTTTTTCCTCGCTTAGTCATTTTTCAGTCATGTCTGACTCTTCAAGACCTCATTTGGGATTTTCTTGGCAGAGATACTGGAGGGGTTTACCATTTCCTTCTCCAGCTCATTTTACAGATGAGGAAACTTAGGCAAACAGGAATAAGTGACTTGCCCAAGGTCACAAGCTAGCGTCTGATGCCAGCTTTGAACTCAGGAAGATGAGCCTTCCTGACTCCAAACCTGGCCCTCTATCCACTGCACCATTTAGCTGCCCCTCTCTAAACTAAAGAACATTATTTGGAAAGAGCTGATGAAGGGAAAAAGTGATTGACCAAGGCCTCTATTCCATAGTGCCCTTACATCTCCAAGTCATACCTCCTTTTCCAGACAAAGGACAAAGAACACATTCTGCTGAAAAGGAGACATGGTGTCATCTCCAAAGAAATGTGGCAGTTTAACAAAGATTGAATGACAGCAGTGAAATCTGTCCTTGTGACAGATCTGCCCTTTGGGCAATTCTTTTAGTATTTGGGTAATGAAATCCTTTCTACAATCCATAAAATTCTGGAGGGGGATCCTGCAAGCTCATCTGATCCAGGAGAAAAGTAAGGCCTCTGGGTGAAATTATAAACCCAAGGTCATACAAATAATAAATGACATCAATAATCCAAACCTACTTCGACTGATTCAAACCCAAATTTTCCCACTATAACCTCCTTCAGCATAATCTGAGAAATATTTTGCTGCTAGACTGTTGTTGTTTGTCCTTCATTCTCGAAGAGGATCTTGAGATCAGGAAGATGATGCCATGACTTGCAAGTCAATTGGATTTAAATGAAGAAGGGCTGTGTGCAAGGTTACCAGCCTCACTTTCTCCCCCAAAGCCATCTGGGTCTGGTGGCAAGATATGGATCAGGTTGACTGGAGATGGCCCTCTTGATGCTAGAAGGGAGATTCTTGCCTAACCAGGAACAGTGAAGGCTGCAAAGTACATATCATTTAGTAGTGTCTTGTTTTGCTCAGAACTTACTAGTGAAAGGAATTTAAGTGGTTGTTAAGACACTACCGGAGTAAGGTGCAAGGTCAGGTTAGGATCCAGAGCCCCTGATTCCTCAGCTTGACTCTGGCTTCCTCATGTGCTGTTAAGCTTTCTTCTGTGGTCATCTAAGAACTATATCCTCTTCTAAAATGGTTTTTAGTTCACTCATTGGGAGAGGATGGTATGTTGAGAAGCAACATTTTTCACAGAAAACCACATTGATCCTTCAGAAGAAAAAAAAATAGAATCACTACAAGCAAGACCTGTTGCTGCTATGATGAGAACGGCCCTTGCTTTTGGCAGGATACACACTGATGTTGCCAAACAAAATGTTAATCCCGGGCATAGTCTTTTGCCCTGAAACTTCTCTAAGTTACTGGGGCCTTCTCGTCCCAAAGCACACATCTCTCTGCCCTGTGGGCCCTTTCTCCCATTTTGGGGAGGGTCACAGGGCAGTCATCCTTTATTACCTTCCAAGCTCTGCTTCTGACGCTACAGTGTTTACCACTGTTCCCCCATGTAAGTATCTCTCTCTCTCTCTCTCTCTCTCTCTCTCTCTCTCTCTCTCTCTCTCTCTTTTCTTCCCTCCCTGTCTCTGTCTCTGTTTCTCTCCCCCCCACACACACACCCCTCCCCTTTCTGTGTTGTCTCCCCATTAGAATTTAATATTAACATTAACAAATATTTGTTCATTTCCTCTCTTGATGTCTCCTCTCCCCCTTCCCCCCTTTACTAAATTCCAGAAACCGTGTGAAGCACTGGGAATACAAATATGAACAAAAAGAAAGCTGGTCCCTGCCCTCCAGGAGCTTAAATTCTACTATGTGCCAGGTATTATGCCAAGCACTTTATAATTATTATCTCATTTAATCCTCACAGCAGTACTTGGAGGTAGGTGCTATTATTATCCCCATTTTTACATGGATAGAGGCAAATAGAGGTTAAGTGACTTGCCCAGGATGATACAAGCTAGTAAGTATGTGCTTGAATTCAGGTCTTCCTGACTCCAGGACCAATGTTCTATCCATTGTACTACTTCACTGCCTCAAATATAAGTTAATACATGTCTTGCCTGACTTGCAGTAGCAGGAGTTTGATGGATGTCTGCTGAGTCAAACTGAACATCCAGTTTGTCTCCCTCTTCTAAATAAAGTACATGATTTCCAAGTCCCATTGAGTTATCTCCAGGATTGAGCCCTGTTTGAGACAGAGACTGGTTAAAGATAAGGTCAAAATGAGTGCCTAGTTTACACATAAAGTGTGATACCATAAGCAAATTAGGAGAGCATGAAAGAGTTTATTTGTCAGATCTATGGATAAGGGAAGAATTTAGGACCAAAAAAAAATGTAGATGGCATTACAAAATGTAAGATTGATTATTTTCATTATATAAAATTAAAAAAGATTTTGCACAAACAAAACCAAAACAACAAAAAATTAAAAGCAAAGCATAAAACTGGGGAAATTTTTTGCAATAAGTGTCTCTGATAAAAGCCTCATTTCTCAAATATATAGAGAACTGAGTCAAATTTATAAAAAAAATACAAGTCATTTCCCAATTGATAAATGATCAAAGGATATGAACAAGTAATTTTTGAAGAAATCAAAGCTATTTATTGTTATATGAAAAATGCTCTAAATCATTATTGATTAGAGAAATGCAAATTGAAACAACTCTGAGGTACCTCCTCACACCGATGAGACTGGCTAATATGACAGAAAAGGAAAATGATAAATGTTGGAGGGGATGTGGGAAAATTGGAATACTAATGCATTGTTTGTAAAGTTGTAAACTGACTCAACCATTCTGGAGAACAATTTGGAACTATGCTCAAAGGGCAACCAAACTGTTCATACCCTTTAATCCAGTAATACCACTGCTAGGTCTGTATCCCAAAGAGACAGCAAAAAAGGGAAAAGGACCTACATGTGCAAAAATATTTAGACCAACTTTTTTCATGATGGCAAAATATTGGAAATTGAGGAGATGCCCATCAATT
Source organism: Gymnobelideus leadbeateri (assembly GCA_011680675.1). Taxonomy (NCBI): domain Eukaryota; kingdom Metazoa; phylum Chordata; class Mammalia; order Diprotodontia; family Petauridae; genus Gymnobelideus; species Gymnobelideus leadbeateri. The sequence goes on from WOXC01002563.1 coordinate 83,000, forward strand.
GGGGAATGATTAAACAAGCTGTAGTATATGAAATTATTGGAATGCTGTTGTACAATAAGAGATGATGAACAGGCAGGTTTCAGAAAAACCTGGAAAGTGATGCAAAGTGAAGTAAGCAGAAACTAGAAAACATGGCAAAAACAATATTGTATTATGAAGAATGTGAATGATTTAGCTATTCTCAGTAATACAATATCCTAAGACAATCTCAAAGGACTAATGATGAAGCATACTATCCACCTCCAGAGAAAGAACTGATGTTGCCTAAATACAGAATGAAGCATTCAATTTTCATTTTCTTTCATTCTTCCTTTTTCTTTTCTTTGTTTTTCATCTTCTCATACAAATGACTAATATGGAAATATCTTACATGATTGCGCACACATAGATCATATCAGATTGCTTACTGTCTCAGGAAGGAGAGGAGGAAGAGAGTAAGTAAGTGATAGAATTTGAAACTCAAACCTTTTTTTAAGTTTAAAAATTGTTTTAATATCTAATTGGGAAAAACAAAATTATACATATGTGTGTGTTTTTTAAGAGACAGAGAGGGACTGGTTAGAGCTCAAGAGCTGTAGAATGGTAAGTCAATTCAAGGAGTCCTCATTGTCTTCTCTGTTAGGTACTAAGCTTTTCCTCCTGGGTCAGCACAAAGTGGGTGATTCAAACAAGTTACTTAATAGAACTGTTCTTTGGAAATATTCCGTGTTGATTAATGATGATCAATCAGGCATGATTACTTGCTTGTCTGGTTTCCAATTTCAAAAAGAAACAAGAAATATTTAAATAAAAACTTGGATGTAATAAAGAAGAAATCACATTTCTCTACCACTTTTGTGCTTATTAAATGTTTCCTTCACAACAACCCAATGAGAGAGATGAGGCAAATAAAATTTTCTTCTTTTTATAGATAAAGGAACTCAGGCTCAGAGAAACTAAGTACCTTATAGATAGTAATTAACAGTGTCAGAATGTGAACCCAAGTTCCTAGGTCCAACACACTTCCAACCATATCTCATTGTTTCTTCTATGACTATGGGACTTAACATTTTCATAATCTGTGAGATCACTAGTCATACTAGCTAGGGAACCTTATAATTTTATTTTAGTGAATCTATTTGTATATTCACCCAGCTTTTGCGGCTAGGTACATTCCTAGAATGTGCTGAATAATCCCTTAACAAATGTTTCCTGAGTACTTCCTCCAGATAGAGAGCCCCAAGTCTGAGATTCATGTAAAGGGTCCTTTACTTTGAAGAGTTTATAATTTAGACCTCTTGAGAGAATGAATGGAAGTCATTTTGCAGAACCAAGGAAAAAGATATTACCAATGCACATAAAGTGATTCAGAGGGGATTGGCCATTGCCTGGTACCTTCTCCCTAACAGATATTTCCTATACATAAGTCAGGTTGGAGTGGGGTAGGATAGCCAATTAAAAATGGTCCATATTCATGTCATTCATGGTGTAGAGAACCTCAGGAAGATTTGTGGATTCTAGGGATGAATCTAGTTCCTCCTCATACCACTTCAGGGTGACCCTCAGTTAACTCAGATACCCTTCAGTGTTGAAAGGGCTATGACCTTTCACAAATCACAGATTTAAAGCTAGAAAGGATCTTCAAACTCATCTTGTCCAGTGCTCTCATTTTATAGATGAAGAAACTGAAACCTAAAAAGGTCGAATGACTTGCCTAAGGTCACACAGATGGTAAGTTGTTTTGCTTCTCCCAAAACCTCCATTCAAGGAGGGGTCCCAAGCCAACCATCTCTTCATTTCCCACCCATCTAGGCAAAAACTAGTTTCCCCCCTCAATTATATCCCCAGTAGATAGCACAGTGCCTGGCACATAGTTTATTAACTGAAATTATTTATTTATTTAAGATTTTTTTAAAAGTTGAGTTCTAAATTATCTGCCTCTCTTTTGCCCCTCCCCATCTATTGAGAAGGCAAACTATATGATATCAATTCTACAAATGAAACCATGTAAAGCATATTTCCATATTAACCATGCTACAGAAAATCAAGAAAAAGAAATAATGCTTGCCTAAGGTCACACAACAGTTAGTTGTAGTATCAAAGTATTCAGACAAGTCCTTTTGACTCCAAATTCAACTCTCTTCCTACTGTACTGTACTGGATTCAATTCAGGTCAGCAAGTATTTATTAAGTGCCTGCTATACGTAAGACCCTATGCTAAACAGTGGAGGTGTAAAAGTCAATAGCTCTAATCCTGATTTCACCAAATTCCATGCATTCCTACGAACAAAATACAGAGCCTTCTGATATCTGTAACCTCCTTTCCCTAGAGCTGAAGGGTCACCACTTCAAAATATCTGAGGATGAGTCTGGATAATGATCTCCCATATTTGAAAGCTTATCCAAACATCATCAGACCCCCTGGAGTCAACAGGCAACTTGTACGGCTTCTAATCCTTCTTGTTCTGGTGAGGCAAGAAATACCACAAAGACAGCATCATCATATACCATTGCAGCACTGCTTCCCCCTCAAGGAATATGATAGGAGGCTGGAAAATAATTACAACAGCAAAAAGACAATGAATTTTTCCAGTCTGAACTTTACTAGATTGATATATTTCCACCATCTTTCTAGGAACCTCATCATTCTACAAGATTTCATCAGCCTTAATACTGACACCTCATCAGTCCATTCTGTCCCTGGGAGCCCTCTGACAGGAGGATAGAGTGGAGAGCTTCTCCCAAAACCTCCATTCAAGGAGGGGTCCCACGCCAACCATCTCTTCATTTCCCACCCATCTAGGCAGAAACTAGGTTCCTCCCCGCCCCCCAATTATATCCCTAGTAGGTAGCACAGTGCCTGGCACATAGTCATTTCTTAATAATCTTTATTAACTGAAGTTATTTATTTAAGATGTTTTAAAAAGTTGAGTTCTAAATTATCTGCCTCTCTTTTGCCCCTCCCCATCTATTGAGAAGGTGAGTTATATGATATCATTCATATATGATATTATATGATATCAGTTCTACAAATGAAATCATATAAAGCATATTTCCATATTAACCATGCTACAAAAAATCAAGAAAAATAAAGAAAATTAAACACACACACACACACACACACACACACTTCAGTTTGGACTCAGAGTTCATCACTTGTCTCTCTGGAGGTGTATAGCATTTTTCATCATGAGTTCTTAGGAACTGTCTTAGATCTTGTATTGATAAGAGTTGCTAAGTTGTTCACAGTTGATCATTGTTAAAATATAACTATTACTGTGTACAATGATCCAAGATACAAAGATAATTTAAGAATCATTGGACTGCCTGAATCCCCATTAACAAAAACAAAAATGTAAGGCATCCTATTTCAAGAAATTAGAAAGGAAAACTGCCCAGATATCTGAGAATCAGAGAGAAAAGTAGAAATTGAAAGTTTCAGATAATTTCCTGAAGGAACTCCCCGCCCCCCACAAAAAAAACCACTCCAGGAATATTATAGGGAAATCCAGAACACTCAGGTCAAAGAGAAAATACAGTCAGAAAGAGTGCAGGGACTATGGAGCTACAATCAGGTTCACACAAGAGTTAGCAGCTATCACTATATAGAAAAAGAGGGCTTGGAATATGATATTCCAAAAGGCAAAGAATCTAGAATTATAATCAGTAATAAGTTACCCAGTAAAAATCAGTATAATTATGTAGGTGAAAACTGGATGTTTCATTAAATAGAACACTCTTCTGATGAAACACTAGTACTAAATAGAAAAAATGGCATTCAAACACAGGATGCAAGAGAAGCATTAAAAGGTAAACATGAGTGAGAAATAGTAAGATTCGAACACAAATTGTTCGAATTCTCCAGTCACATGTAGTAACTCCCTTATTTTCTTCAATCTTCCAAAAACCATTAATAGTATCTCAGTAAATTCATTTGCCAGTTATTTCAATACTTTTGGGCTAAGTCCTCTAAGCCTGGTGACATGAACTTATAGAAGACCTGTAAGTAAGACTTGACTATCCATACTTGTTACCCATCCTTTCTGCTTTCCTGTATGTAGGTCACAAGTTAAAATATTCACATCATCACTTGGGGAGAAGGTACATGTAACCCCTCAGAATTTCATCATCATCAGAGATCTTAGAGGGAGTCTAACTAGAAATAGGGTGATTCTATTATGTTGAGATGATCTTAAAAGAAAAAGGGAACAGGGTGGAAGAGCAATGCAACTACCAAGCACTTAAAAAACAATGAATTGTGATACTACATAAACTGTGGGAAAGAGTAGACTAAGAAAGAGTTCTACCAAATTCTGTCTGTGACACAAATATGATCTTGATAACTAATCCAGAGTCAAAACAGAGGGAAAAAACTATGGACCAATTTCCCTAATTAATATTGATGCAAAAATTTTAAATAAAATAATAGCAAAGAGATTGTAGTAGTATATCACAAAGATCATTCCCTATAATCAGATTGAATTTACTCCAGGAATGCAGGAATGATTTAATATCAGGAAAATTATAATTGACAACAATAAAAAACAAAAATCATATGATTATTTCCATAGATTCAGAAAGAGCTTTTGACAAAATACTATACCAATGCCTGTTAAAAAATACTAGAAAATATAAGATTAAATGGACCATTCCTTTTAATGGTAAGAAGTATCTTAGTATCCTAAAATCAGAACAAGAATTATATGTAATGGGGATAAGCTAGAATACTTTCCAGTAAGATTGGAGTGAAGAAAGGATATCCATTATCATCATTACTATTTAGTATTGTATAAAAAATGTTAGCTGTAGAAACAAAATAAGAAAAATAAATTGGAGGAATAAGCATAGACAATGAAGAAAGAAAACTATCAATTTTTGTAGATGATAGGAGAGTTTATTTAAAGAACCCTAGAGGGTCAACTAAAAAATTAATTCAAACAATTAACAACTTAAGCAAAATTGAACGGTGTAAAATATAGCCATAAAAATATCAGATTGCTATATATTTCCAAAAAACTCAGGAAGAAGAGATAGAAAGAGAAATTCCATTTAAAATAATTATAGACAATATAAAACACTTGGGACTTTACCTGCCAACACAAACAGGAATTGTATAAACACAATTATAAAATACTCTACAAAAATATAGGGTACCACATCACACCTATCAGATTGGCTAACATGATGAAACAGGAAAATGATGAATATTGGAGAAGATGGGGGAAAGTTGGAATACTAATTCGTTGTTGGTGGAGTTGTGAACTGATCCAACCTTTCTGAAGAGCAATTTGGAACTCTGTCCCAGGGCTATAAAAATGTGCATATCCTTTGACCCACCAATACCTCTTCTAGTACTGTACCCCCAAAGAGATAATCAAAATGGAAAAAGGACCCATATGTACAAAATTCTTACGGCAGCTTTTTTTGTGGTAGTCAAGAACTGGAAATTGAGGGAATGCCTATCGATTGGGGAATGGCTGAACAAGTTGTGGTATATGAATATAATGGAATACTATTGTGCTATAAGAAATGATGAACAGAATGACTTCAGAAAAACCTGGAATGACTTATATGAACCGATGAACTGATACTGAGTGTAGTGAGCAGAACCAGGAGAACACTGTACACAGTAACAGCCACAGCATGTGATGACCAACTTTGCATGCTGTCTTGGGGAGGGCATGGAGGAGGAGAAAATTTAAAACTTATGGAAGTAAATGTTAAAAACTAAAAATAAACAAATTAACTTTAAAAAAATATAGGGTAGCTAGGTGCCACAGTGGATAAAGTGTTGGGTCTGGAGTCAGGAAGATTCAACTTCTGGCCTCAGACACTTCCTAGCTGTGTGATCCTGGGCAAGTCACTTAACCCTCTTGGTCTCAGTTTTCCTCATCTGTAAAATAAGCCAGAGAAGGAAATGGCAAACATCTCCAGTATTTTTACCAAGAACTCCAAATGGGATCACAAAGAGTTGGATACAATGGAACAATCGCCACAAAAAATAAAGGCAAATCTAAATTCTTGGAGAAATATTACAGTTCATGGATAGGCCAAGACAAGATAATAAAAATGATGGTTATAAATACCCAAAAGAAGACATGAAGGAAGGTGCTATCTGCATCCAGAGAAAGAACTTGTAAATAGAAGTATGTATAAGACCATTTTATACACATGCATATGTGTGTATGTATGTGTTTCTAAGGGTAGCCATCTTAGAGGTGGGGAGGCACAAGAAAAAAGGGAAAAAATAGTTACGTGATAATTCTGTTGTGTATTTAAAAGGAATAGCAAGTTGTGCATAATAGATTTGCAATTTCACATACAGTTATCTTTTTTTCTATTGTACTGTATTATGAAAATGTTTCTTTTATTTCTTAGGTTCAGAATAAAATAAATTTTAAAATTTTAAGTGATGATACTTATCTAAATTAATTTATTTATCCTATGCCTTACTGATCAAACTGCCAAAGAATTATTTTATAGAGCTAGAAAAAAAATAGCAAAATTCATCTTCAGGAACAATAGTTCAAGAACATATATCGAATCAGTGGGGAAAACAATGGAAAAGAAGGGAATCTAGCAGTACCAGATCTCAATCCATACTGCTACAAAGCTGCGATCATCAAAACATTTTGGTACTGTACAAAGAAGAGAGAGATCAGGTACACAATATAGAGAAGAAAATGAACATAGCAATCTAGTGTTTGATAAACTCAAATATTCCTGATATTAGGGCAATAACTCAATATTTGACAAAAAAGTTGTTGGGAAAACTGGAAAAATAGTCAAGCAGAAACTAGGCAGAGATCAATATCACACTGTATGCCAAGATAACCTGAAAATGGGTATAAACTTATACAGAAAGAATGTTATTATAAGTAAATTAGTGGAGTAGAGAACAAATTACTTGTCAAATCTCTGGATAGGGGGAAGAGTTCATGGTCAAACAAGAGATAAAAAGTTTCACAGAAAGTAAAATGCATAATTTTTATTACACAATATTAAAAAGGTTTTTTACAAACAAAACCAATAAAGCTAAAATTAGAAGAAAAACAGGAAATTGTGAAGGGGGAATCTTTGAAGCTTTCTAATAATAAAGGTCTCATTTCTCAACTATAGAGGGAATGAACCAAATTTGCATGAATAAAAGTTATTCCCCAATTGAAAAATGGTCAAATAATATGAATAGGCAGTTTCAGAGGAAAAAAAAATCAAAGTTATCAATAGGTACATGAAAAAGATTCTAAATCCTTAATAATTAGAGAAATACAAATTCAAACAATGCTGAGGTATTACCTTATATCCATCAGATTGGCTAAGATAACAACAACAAAAAAAGGAAAATGACGAAGGGATATGGGGGAAAAGAAAGGAACTGATATAAAATATGCTGTGAACAGAGAACAGATCAGACTTGACAACAAATTAGATATAAGGGAGTTGGGGAGGGGGCAGGTAGTCTAAGAGAGAGTAAAGTGTTAAAGATAGTTCTGAAGTTATTAACCTGGGTAACTGAAAGAATGGTGGTACCTGCAAAGAAGAATTTTGAGGAGAGAGTATATAATATTTTTTTCTAATATGTTGAATTTAAGTTGCCTATGGAATATCTCCTTACCTATATCCAGCAGGCAATTGACATTGTAGGCCTGGAGTCCAAGGGAAACAGAAGGGAAAGGGAGAAAGGATTAAGCATTTATATGGTACCAACTATATGCCAGGTTCTATGCTAAGCATTTTACAAAATTTGTCTCATTTGATGAAGATAGATAGGTATGTATGTGTATATGTACGTGAATGTGTATGTGTATGGGTATGTGTATTGTGAATATGTGTATGTATGTATGTGTGTATATGTATATGTGTATTGTGTGTATCTGTGTATGTGTATGTATGTGTGTATTAGGGAGTTATATGAATAGAAAAGACAATTGAAATTTATGGGAGCTGATGAGGTCAAAATCAGAGGTGGCAGCTAGGTGGCATAGTAGATAGAGTGCTGAGCCTAGAAACAAGGAGATTCATTTTACTGAGTTCAAATCTGGCCTCAGACACTTCTTGGCTGTTACCCTGGGCAAGTCATTTGACTCTGTTTGCCCCAGTTCTTCATCTAAAAAATGAGCTGGAAAAGGAAATGACAAACCTCTCCAGTATCTTTGCCAAGAAAACCTCAAATGGGGTCATAAACAGTCAGACACAACTGAAATGACTGAACAACATCAACCTAATGACATAAGAGAAAACTCAAGACATTGCCTTGAAGGACATCCATACTAAGACTGGTCTTAAAATGAGAAAGCCCAGATTTCAGTCTCATCTCCTAAATTACTGGCCACGTGATCTTGGGCAAATTAGCCTCTCTATGCATCAATTTCTCCACTAGTAAAATGGGCCCAGTAATATTTGGTCTCCCTACCATACAAGTTTGTTTCTAAGAAAGATCTTTGTAGTCTTCAAAGTTCGATAGCCTACGAATGCTGTTGCTGCCATTGTTAGTTGAGTGTGGTTATAGGTCTGTGGTGTCTTCAGTGAGGCTTGACTGGATAGTAGCAGTCTGGAGTAATGGAAAACACATTACTGTGGAATGGGGTAATGGAAAACACAGCCTGGATTTAGAGCAAAAAGTCTGCTTTCAAAATTCAGCTCTGCCATGTTAGTGCCTGTGTGACATTCCACAAATCAGTTCACTTCCCGGGGTTTCCCGTTCCTCATATGTAAATAAGGGGGTCAGACAAGATGGCCTCCACACCCATGCCTCTGGGCTCTATGAATTCACCAGAGGGAGAAATCAGTGTGAGCTTGGATGGTCAGTAAAGGGTTTCTGGGAAAGACAGGACAGGAGAGAGGAAAGACCTTTGTTCTTAGAGACAAGAGACCTAGGTTTTGAATCCTGGTTCTGACACTTAATTAGCTGTCTGATCCTGAGCACATAATAGAAAGAGTACTGGATTTGGAATCAAAGGAGTCAAGTCTGAAGTTGGATTTACTTCTGGCCCATGTGACTTTGGGCAAATCACTTCACTTCTCTGGTATCGTTTCCTCGACTGTAAAATAAGGGTATTAGATTAAATGATCCACAAAGGTCTTTCCAGATCTAAATGTTATGATCCTATGATCCTTTAGATATGTCTGAAATTTAGGTTTGATGATCACATATCTGTCCTAGTATGCTGAGTCTAGTGTTGACAGAATGGAGATGTGGAGTTGGGGGCGGGGGTGAGGGAAAGATTGCCAGAATGTGGCCTGGTAACTGAATTGGCCTCCACAGCACTAGTCTGGTCATACCTGACACCTGGGGCTAGGGGCCACTCCAGGCCAGAACACAACTTAGTTTGTAGAATATCGGGGTGAATATCCTGGCTCTGCCACTTACCAGCTCTGACTTAGGCAGAACACTTCTCATCTGGGCCTTAGTGTTCCTCATATGCCAAATGGAGATAACAGTACTCATATTATCTACCTCGGAGGGTTGTTTTAGGGAAAGCACTTTGTAAACCATAGAAGAGAAAAACTTAAATTTTTTTGTCTATATATCCCCAGTATCTAGCACAATGAGTGGCACAGAGGCAGGAATACATGAAATGTGTATTTCTTTTGTGGCTTTCTTCATCCACCTTGGTTACGCTCTGGCCATAGAGAATGATAACAACCTTAGGAAATGCAACTTGGTTCTTGACTACCCAGGGCTACTCTAAAAGTTGCTTCACAGGTAAAACTAAGTTAACAATATTTGTACTATCTGTCTCATAGGTTTGTAAAGAGAAGAAGTCTTTGTAGACCTTAAAAGGTTCACATGTAAATACAAATCTTCATCATCATTACTATAAAAGCTATTAGGAAAACTAGAAGACTTTTTTTAGCTCACAAAAGCCCAATCCCCAGAATTGATGTAATGTTCAATCAACAGGCTGCCTCACCCTGTCTCCTTTATTAGTAGACTGAGGAGATTCCAGAGAGGGACCAAATGTTATCTGAGGGACATAGCCCTTGGCACAGAACAAGGAAAGTGAATTTGAAGCCCTCCCTACATCTGGAGTGTATCAGTTCTTTTCCTGGGTAGTATTACAGTAAACAATTATCTGTAGATCAGGAGACAGCAGGGACTTTAAAGGCCCAAATTACAGCAGGAGTGAGAGAGGGGAGTTGGGGGGAAGGGAGAATCCAGGAGATGAAAAGACTCTGCAGGCATCTTATCTTTCTAATGAAACCAACCTGACAATCATGCTTGGCTATGCGGGAGGGTATTACACTGTCTGGGAGTATATAGTCATAGCATGGGCTTCCCAAGCAAATAGCAAAAAGCCCCCTGGAGAAGAGAGGGAAAGTACTGGAGGCTGCAGGATGGTTTCTAGTGGGGAGTTGTCAGATTAGCTGGTCAGTTTTCAGACCTCCTTGGCTGGGATTAAGATCCTATTTTAGGGCCTACTTTATTTCTCTCAAGAGCTGGAGGATTGGAAAGGCACAGCTGCAAGCTTGGGAAGCTACAGAAGAGAGTTAATGCAGAAATGGTGTCACAAACGGCAGGCACTCATATGATCATAGAGAAGATTCTCCCCACTGTTTTCCATTTATACAAATTCTAGTCACTGGGCAGAGTTCACCTCCAATCCTTTCTAGATGAAGCCTCCCTCAAGTCACCACATTTTTCCATGCAATCAGCCCTCACTTCTTCTCACCTGGACTATGATAGTGGCCTCCAAATCAAGCTCTCCCCCCTCCAAAATATCCTCCAGCCCACTACCAAAGCAATCATTCTAATACACCATTAGGATCATTATCCCTTGCCTTCTCAAAAGCTTTCCAAGTTCCCCATGTAGTTTCAATAGAACAAAGTATCAATTCTCAGTTTTGCTTTCAAATCTCTCTATATACTGTCTTCAACCTGCTTTTCTATTCTTACCTTTGACTTCTCTCCATTAAATATTCCACATTCCAATTAAAAAATTACACTCTCTTCCTTTTTCTTGCCCTAACTATTACAGCCTAACAATTTGTCCTCTCTGATTTCTATGACTATTCAAGTTGTTCCCATTCCATGAATGCATCTCCCTCTTCAATGCTAGCTGAATATCTCTCTTCCTTCATGGACCAAGTCAATTGCCATCTCCTTTATGGAGATGCTGCCACTGAAAATCATTACTTCTCTCCTCAAATTTCTCCTAACCCTTTCTCCGATTTTCTTCCTTTGCCCTTATGATCATAGTTATTCGTGCATATTTTTCCTTCCCTTTAGCGTGTAAGCTCCCTAAGAGCAAGATCTCTGTATCATATCTATCTCCAGCATGCAGCCCAATGCTTAGCATACAGTAGATATTTTAAAAGTTTGTCAAATAAATTAATAGGTGAAGAGATGGATGGATGGATGGGTGGATCAATGGATTATCCATTTCTGATCTATTCTGTCTGTCCCATTTTCTTGGTCTTTATCAAATATTGCCTGATTTTGTTAGCTACTTTTTCAAATATGTGAGCTTTGTCTGTCCAATAGAATGTTTAAATTTCATTTTTGTAGAAACTTTATCAGGGCAGCTAGGTGGTACAGTGAATAGAGCACTGGCTCTAGAGAGAGGAAGACCTCAGTTCAAATCCGACCTCAGACACTTAACACAAAACTAGCCATGTGACCTTGGGCAAGTCACTTAACCCCAATTGCCCTGCGTTTCTCCCTCCAAAAAGAAAATAAAGAAAAAAAAGAAACATTATGAAACTGATTGTCCTATTCAGTGTAATAATCTTATTCTTATAAATACCAGACACGAACTATGGATTTTCAAGGATTTAAAATAATTCAGTTGCCCTCTGTTTCTTTTACAAAAAGGAAGCACTCTGGCTCAGGATATAGAAAAGTTTGCCACTAACTAACTATATGACTGTAGGCAAGCCACTTCCCTTCTCTGGAGCTCAGTTTCCTCTTGTGTAAAATGAATGAGTTTAATTAGTAGAAATCATAGGTCCTTCCCAGTTCTAAAATTCTATATTCTCAGGCTCTTTTTAGCTCTAATATTCAGCCCTAAGGTTCTCTTAGCAATGGCAGTATATAATTTTAAGCCAGTAACCTCATTTTTTAAAAGTAACTTTTTAAGTATAATCTAGGGTCAACACTGATTTAACCCAACCTTCATCAGCATCCCTATTCAGAGAAATGTATAATAGATAATGTGTAGCAGCCAGACCTTGGAGACTTTGGAAGACCTTTCTATGTGACTCTTGAATAATCTATAATTAAATTATGTACAATGCCATATATGTTAAGTATATTTTAACGTATCCTAAATTCTCAAAAATTCATATTATTGCATCACTACATTGTAACCTACTTTTTTGTTTTCATTTACTTTATTTTTATTTTTTAAATTCAATTTTATTTTATTTTCTGTTTTAATTATCTCCCTTATGCTTCCCTCTCTCTTACTCTTTGAGAAGGCAAAAAAAAAAAATTATAAGTATGTATAGTCAAACAAAACAAATTCCTACATTAGCCATGTCCAAAAAAACCCAAACAAACAAAGAAATGAAAGAAAACATACTTTAATCTGCACTCTGGGTCTATTATCTCTTCATCTGGAGATAGATAGAATGTTTCATCATGAGTCCTTTGGAAAGGAAGACAAAAATAGTAAGTTACAGTGTAATGATATAATAATGTACACTAATTATGATAGATGTGTTTTGACCAATGTCTTTTTCATATTAGTAATATTATCCTAGAAATCTAATAAGCTTTTTCAACAAATAAGCTATATCATTCCATAAGTTCACCATAGAAAGTTCATCCAAAGTATGAGAGAGTTTTCTTCAAGTTCTCTTGATGTTGTGAGAATATCAGGAATATAGAGTTGGCTCACCACAAGGAAGACTATAAATATAATAAACCATGTTAATATAAATAATAAAAGTCACATAATTATATTAACAGAGGAGGAAAAGTCTTTCAATAAAATCCAATACCCACTGCTATTAAAACCTCTAGAAATCATAGGGAAAATAGATGTTTCCTTAATAATCAATCAGTTTGATAGCATTTATTTGAATCTAAGAGCAAATGTGCAGAAAAATTAGAGGCTTTCCCACTGATATTAGGAGTAAACAAAAATGTCCATTACAATTACTTTACCAAGTGCTAGATATGCTAACTGTAACCATAAGATGAGAAAAGGCAATGGAAGGAATAAGCATAAGCAAAGAAGAAACAAAAGCATTGCTTTGTGAGGAAAATATAGTGGGGATATTTATAGAACTCTAGAGAATGAACTAAAAACTAACTGAAATAAGAACTTCAATAAAGTTGCAGGATATAAAATAAACCCATATAAATCATATAATCATAAAATGCTTTTTGCAGAGATACAGACCAAAATAATTGGAGAAACATTCATTTCTCATGGGTAAGTTGAGCCAACAAAATAAAAAAATGACAATGCTACCTAAATTAATTTACTTGTTTAAGACTATGCTAATCCAATTCCTATAAGAATATTTTATAGACCTAGAATAATAATAATAAAATTCACATGGAAGAAATGCAAGCAATCTCAAGGGTAATAATGGAAATAAAGTTGGAAGAAAGGGGTTCTATCCTTACCAGATCTCAAACTGCACTATAAAGAGGTACTCATTAAAATGATTTGTTACTAGTTTTTGGTGTTTTTAAAGAAGTTGATCAGTGGAACAGATTACAGAGACAATACATAGAAGCAAATAAATTCAAATAGTGTTGTGTTTCACAAATAAAAAAAACAATTGCTAGAAGAATGGCATGGTATTTCACAGGAATTGTTGAGAAAACTGGAAAGCAGAGTAACAGAAATTATGTTTTGACTAATACTTCACACCATACAGCAAGATAAACTCCACATGAATACATGATCTAAACACAAAAACTCACATCATAAACAAATTTAAAAATCAAGGAAAAAATTACCTTTTGTGTCTATGGATAGGGGGAGAGTTCATGACTAAACAAATGAAAGAAAAATCACACAAAACAAAACTCAACAATTTTGACTGTATAAAATTCAAAGTCTGGACAAACAAATGTGATATAGTAAAAAAAAAAAAATAGAAGAAAAGTGGTAATGGTGGTGGTGGGGAAAGGTAGAAATATCCGTGCAGGAAATTTCTCTGGTAAAAGTTTCATGTCTAAAATATTTGAGGAAATGATTCAAATTTATACGACTAAAAGTCATTCCCCCAAAATAAATGGTCAAAGAAAATTAGCAAATAATTTTCAAAGGATGTAATTAAAGTTATCAACAGTTATATGGAAAATGTTCTAAATCAACAATAATTAGAGAAATATCCATTGAAACAACTTTGAGGTTCCATTTAATATCTATCATACTCATAAAGATGACAAAATAAGAAATTGAAAAATGTTGGAGGGAAGAATAAGTGGAAGAATAAGTGCTATAATGCATTGTTGATGGAGTTTTAAATTGGTTCAGAGGTGGGAAACCTGTGGCCTTGAGGCCACATGTCATGAACTTTGTATTCTACCAATTGACCATACTTGAGGACATGTAGGGCTACACATAGCCTCAGGGTTATAGATTTCCTATCCCTGGGTCACTGTTCTGAAAAGCAATTTGAACTACATCCAGAAAGTTATAAATTGTCTGTTCCCTTTGAGGTATCCCACTACTAGTCTTATGACCCAAAAAAATCAAATAAAGATAAAAGGAACTATATGTACAAAAATGTAGCCACTCTTTTCATGGTAGTCAAGGATTGAAAATGAATGGGGATATTCTCCTATCTGGGAATGCCTAAACAAATTGTGGTATATGAATATGATGAAATATTGCTGTGCCATATGGAATTATGTTATGGACAATTGCAGAGAAATTAGGAAGGCTTTTATGACATGGTACAGGGCAATGTTAATAGAACTAGGAGAACAATTTATATAATAACAATATTATGGAGAAAAATTACTTTGAAATATTTTAAAACTCTGATCAATACAATGATAAACACCCATATGACAGAGGTGGCAAACTTAAAGTGTAGAAAGAGAAATAGATTTTCAGACATGACTAATATGAGAATTTGTTTTATCATATTATGATCAATGCAGGAGGGTATGTGGGAAGTAGGTTGTGGGCAGGACAGAATAATAAAACAAATGCTCGTTAATTTCAAAAACAAAAATAATAAACTTCAAAAAATAAAAGAAAATGCCAATGAAGCACATGAACTGTCCATTGTCTCATGCCTCCTTCTCATTACATGACCAACATGTCTTCTGTTCTTCTGTTTCTTTTATTGTCATTGTAATATATTGCTGCTTTTTTACATAAGTAATTAGTCTCTGGGAAAAAGAAGGATAGATTTGAAAATGTAAGAGATGTAAGAACAAAAGATACCAATAACATAAAAAATGGCCTTTGTTTTGGAGAAAGCTCAGGTTCATTTTACAGGCAAATCAAACGGAATTAGTAATATCCTGCATAAGCCACTCATACCTCTGTCTAAAACAGAGCCTCCTCAACATCACTAGTGACATATGGCATCTCATTCATGGCCTATGCCATGACACTTCTTGACACTAAGACCCTTTGCTAGAATCACATGACCTCAGAGTTAAAAGGTAGCTAAAATTCTGTCTAGTCCAGAGGTTCTTAAACTTAAAGTCCACAAACTTAAAAAAAAACTGCATTTCAACATAATTAATATCCTTTATAATCCTATGTATTTCATTTTATGCATTTAAAAACATTCATCTACATAGGACAATAGAGGCTTCATGAGGTTGCCAAATGAGTGGAAGGGGGTGTATGGTACATTTTCTCCCTGGGCAACCCCATTATACTTTTGGATAGCTCTATTAGGAAAATTTTCTTTACATTAATCTTTAATCTACTTCCTTGCTCCTTTTACCATATTGTTTTTTGTTTTGTGCTCTGAGAACAAGCAGAAAAATGTAATGTGGTGCACATGAAAGTTTTTAGATCCTTGTAAGCAGTTACACCAGCCAGTAGCTGTCCTGTTCTAGCCTGAATATGACCAGTTCCTTCAACTGATGTTTATATGATTTGCCATCTCTTCACCATCCTGTTCTCTTCTGTACACTCTCCAGCTTTGTATAATGTAATGCCCATAACTAAACATTATACTGGGAATGAGTCTGACCTGAGTGGAGGAAAGCAGGATTCTTGTGTATTAATATTCCTCTTAATGCAATAGAGGATTGTTTTAGCTTTGTTGGTTTCCATTCTGTCCTGGTAGCTCATCCTGAATACAGACTTTCTATTTATTTCTCTTGGACTGCTCTCTCTCCTCACTTCCTCCATTTTGTTCTTATAAAGCAAGGGCTAGGACTTGACATTTATATCTACTAAGTGTCATCTTGTTTGATTCTATATTCTAATACATTCTATTATTTTGTAGCATGTCTAGCTGTATTGAGACCCTCGATTCTGTCATCTTATATACTAAACACCCTTCACAGTTCTTTGCCATTTTATAAATAAGTCATTTTTCCCTTTATCTAAGTCATTGCTGAAAATATTGCACAGTCACTCTCCAATGATAATATTTGACTAAAAATATATCATTTTTATACTTAAGTCCAGAATTCCAATTTCTATTACCTTACATCTTTTAAACTAGCTGTTGACTTCCTAAATTGGTATTTTCGTGTTTTTTTTTTTTATGGAGAAAGGGAAGGCAATTGGGGTTAAGTGACTTGCCCAAGGTCACACAGCTAGTAAGTGTGTCAAGTGTCTGAGGCTGAATTTGAACTCAGGTCCTCCTGACTCCAGGGTCAGTGCTCTATTCACTGCACCACCTAGCTGCCCCAAGGATTTTCCCAATGAATCTCTTGACTTTAATTGTAAACAGTGGCAAAAATACCACTTGTGCTTCCAAGATTCTTGAGTTACTTTCCCAGGACTCCATAATCTAAGTTCTTTCTAGAAGAAAAATCAATATCTGCATGTTTCCATTTTTGTAAACTTAATCAAGTATAATACCCCCCAAATTAATATTAGAATGTTTAATGGAGACAATGCTATTCCCTTTGACTTCTTCCATAAAGTCTGAACAAAACCCCAGAAAAGAGATAGATTTAGATTTAGATTTAGAGGTGGAAGGACAGCTTAGAGGTGCCACTCTTCCCTTATTTTTGTGTCAATTGACATAAAAAAAATTTTAAAATAATTTTACCATAATTTGCTATAATTTTTCCTGTATTTGCCAATGCCACTTAAAAACAAATAATTACAAGCATATGCTACAATTTCTTTTCAAAATAAAAATTTTCATCCTACTATCTCTAGTATGTACAAATGCATTGTGCTGAGTGACACAGCTTGGTTCTTAAAGGTATTCTTAAATTCATGTCCTTCAATTAATATATGAGGAAATTCAGACCCAGAGAAGCAAAGTAGTTTGCCCAAGATCACATAGCTATTGGCTATCTGAGATAAAATTTGATCCTGTTTCTTCTGGACCCTAGCTCTGGTACTCTATCTACTACACCATGATGTCTCTCAAAGTTTGTTTTTTTGGGGTTTTTTGGTTTTTTTTTTTTTAGGAAGACTAGAAGATTTAATAAAGACAGCTTTGGATTGAAATGCAGATACCAACACTTCTTTGAATTGCAATGACATCATGGGCCACTCCTGACTTCTGCCCAAAAGTTGTTTAAACCTCACCTAGCTTGACTATTTGATCTATCTTGATAAAACGATGCTTAGTCCTAAGGCAACTCCATCCTTGGATGTCTGGATAGTTCTGGGGACCTACCAGCTCTGGGGCAATCTTATTTCTGATCTTCCTTAAACCACTTCTGGTCCTTATCTTGATCTCTCTGGTATTTTCCAAGTGATAACATTTTTATCTGATAAAAGAGTAAATTATATGAGGGACATTACTTAGGTGGTTTTTCAGCTTGCTTTTCAATCTGGGCCACTGACCTGGTGTAGATACCAAGAAAATCAAACTTTTCCCATTTCCCCCCAGCTACTAGGGCCTCTCCTTCCTAAACTACTTTGTATTTATTTTGATACATTTATATGTGGACACCTTGTCTCCCAGAGGACAGATGTTTCTTTTCTGCCTTTGTATCCCTGTTGTCTAACAACATCTGGTAAATAGTAGATACTTAATAAATGCTATATTGATTGAGAAAACTGGAGACTAGATAAGAAAGTAAATATACTTGTTCAAGGTTATCTTAGCTACAAGTAGCTGAGCTGGAATTTGAATGCATATCTGATTTAAGATTCAATCTTTTGCTTTTATCCATTATTCCATTCTGTTTCTCTCCTGGAGTTGTTTCTGCTCTTGTCCTTGGCTCTGCCTTCAAAAATGGTCTTTCTAAACTTCTTAGTTCTTTGCCCCTTCTTCTACAGGGCTAGCCTGAAAGGTTAGGTGAAAAGGTGCAAATTTGGAGTGTTTCCAGGTGATGCAGTGGACACGGAACTGGAGCTGGAGTCAGGAAGACCTGAGCTCAAATCAAGCTTCAAATGTGTATTCGCTGTGTGACTCTGGGAATAGCATTCAACCTCTTCCTGCCTTCATTTCTTCATCTCTAAAATGAGGATAATAATAGCACCTATCTCTCAAGGTTTTATGAAGACAAAACAAGATAATATTCATAAAGTACTTAGTAATCTTGAGTATTATGTAAATGCTTTTATTATTATAATTACTATTACTACTACTATGACTTCTACTACTACTACTACCACCAACTATTACTACTGTGACTGCTGCTGCCGCTGCTATTACTACTACCACTACTACTGCTACTACTACTACTACTCCCCAAATACTAGACCTTCTTGGTTTTATAATCAGAGGGTTGCTGCAAAGGACACCTAATTTGTTTTTATGAAGCACTGAGTGATAAGCAAAGTCCCCTGAAGGCAGGGGATTTTGTGGAATAGGGTACTGACTCCCTCCCTCTCTTCCTCATTCCCCACAATGATATATTTCCATTCCCCTCTGCGTGTTCTCTGAAAAGGAAAACAAAATGTGACTGCTGAGATATTATCAATGGTCATCTTTGTTGCTTCACAAAAACAAACTAGATACAATTGATGTATCTTATCCTTCTAAAAATGAGGGAGAAGGAATGACACCTCCCTTCCAGCTCTAAATCTAGTCACATTGAAGCCCAGGTCTTATGAGAGGATCCAGAATTCTTTCCACTGCACAATGCTGCCAACCTACCTGAAATTGAAGATATAAATTTTGACATTCTTTCTCATCCAGTTTTGTTGGTTCATTTGCCAGTATCTAGATTGATTCCTTCTTGGGAGATGACGCTACTGGATATACAGACTGCTTCTGGATTAGCACACTCTGCCAGGGACCACTGTTTATTCTAAAATAGATACTCGTTTACCCCTTACTCCATATGGATCCTATATAAAACACTAGATTTGAACTAGGGGGCCTTATTTCAAATTTTGACTTTGATACGTACTTGTGTGAACATGTAACACTTCAACTGTCTGGGTTGTTTATTTTTCCATCATCTATAAAATCCCTTTCGGCTCCAGATGCTATGATCCTATCCTAGCATAAATGGGCATATATTCAAGTTAGCTCTGCCCTTAGATTCCATTCCCTATAGGATCATGGATTGGGGTGAGAGGAGAAAGAAAATGAAAAAGATAAGTAAGGATCTGTGAGTAAAGTCACATAGCACAGTTGTTCATGTTGCTCATTTTAGCTCCTAAGGTGGACACACTCACACACACACACACACATACACACACACACACACACACACACACACACACACACACACACACACACACACCATCTTTTTTTCTTCTAAATATAATGAACTGATGCCCTTACCAGAAAGCCAGCTACAATGAAACTTCCCCACCCAGCTTCCTTCAATTATCATTCACATATCTCACCCTCTCAATTCTTCCCCCATATCTTGTCCCCAAAACATAGTTCACAAACTTTCCTTAAAAGCCAAAAACCCCATCTGGCCCCTGGGCCAGTGCTTAAATGCATATTTTCAACTTTCCCAGATTCCCATGACATCTTATGGACACACCCCATAGTATAACTGACATGGTCATAGCTTCCTATTTGACATGATATATTTCCAAGGGCTCAACCACCCCAGGGGGAGGTGGAGAAGGGAACAAAGTGAATCAATGTTCTCTCCAAAAATATTGGTACAGTAAAAAAATTGAAAAGGTTTTGTTGGTGTTATTGACAAGGGAAGGGCAGAATAAAAGATTTTTCACTACATGCTAGCAACAAAACTGGGGAACAACTCATCCTAAATATGTCTCTTCCTGGTTGTTACAGACTATAGGTCTGTGACTACATGTGCTTAGGATATGATACTAAGAAGCCTAATGGAACAGGAAACTTCCCTATCAGTCCATTGGCCTAAAAAGATTAATAGACAGCAGGTGTCCTGAAAAGGATTTGGGGGTTTAAGTGGACTGTAAACCCAAAATGAATCAGAAATATAATGTGGAAGCCAAAAAGTTAATGCATCTTGGGCTTCACTAGAAGTATAGTATCCAGAAACAGGAAAGGAATAGTTCCATTCTAATCTGCCCTCATCAGACCTCAACTGGAGCCCTGCATTCAGTTCATGGAACCACAGTTTGAGAAGGATGTTGATAAGCTAGAAAATTTCCAGAGATCACCCAGGATGGCAAAAGGTCTTGTCTTCCCGACAAATGAAGACTGCTTAAAGGAACGGGGCATGTTTAGCCTAAAGAAAAGACTCGGGGAGATATAATAACTGTCTTCAAGTATTTAAAAAGCTGTCATGAGGAGGAGAGATTAAACTTGTTTTACTGGACCCCAGAGGCAGAACCAAGAAAAATGGGTGGAACTGGAAAAGAGGACAATTAGGCTTGATGTCAGGGAAAATTTCCTAACAATTTAAGCTGTCCAACTCTGAAATTAGCTTGAGAGGTGGTCAGCACCTCTCCTTAAAGGTCTTCAGATAGAGACTGGATGACCACTTGTTGGTATATTATAGTGAGGATTCCTTCATGTATAGGTCGGGCTGAGAGGTTCCTTCCAGCTGTCAAATTCTGGATTCTATGAGGTACCAGGTTATTGTAGCGCAGGGACAATGAAAGGAAGAATGCCCCAGGGAGTTCACCAGAGCCTTATTCTTTAGGCATGACAATCTTCAGGCTCCTGAGAGGAGGAGAACTTAGTATACTTAGCTTCAGTAGCTTTCTGTTATTTTTCCATATGTGTGGTTTGTCCTTTGTTCTCAGAGAGGATCATGACATCAGGGATATGATGACATGACTTGCAGTTGACTCTGATTTGAGTGAAGGAGGGCTGTGCAGAATGTCCAGCCTCACTTTCTCCTCCAGAGTCATCTGAGTCCAGTGGTCAGATATTTATCAGAATGACTGGAGATGGCCCTGGATGTAGTGGGAGATTTTGACCCTTTTAAGTGAAGGTCTTTTCAAGTTCTCACTTTGAGGGAGGCATCACCCATTTAGTGAATGGGCCTCTTTAAGAAGTGAATCAAGGGATGGCCTCTTTAAAAAGAAATAATCAAACTGAGAGGGAAAGACCCTCAGAGTTGCAGGCCAAAAGAGAAACAATTACTATTTGTATTCACTCTGAGCCAAGAGGCCCCAAAAAATAACCATGAAGTGGTGAGTAGGGTGGTGGTTGGACAGGGACTTATTGTCCAATCCATGTGATCCAAAGTGAATTGGGTTTAAGATCTGGCCTTTGAGAAAGAGATCTAGCCAGTAACCAATCTTTAGTCAAATCAAATGTTAATTCCAAGTCAAGTCATATTTTTCTAATCAATGTGGGATATTGGATTCAATTGGGCTCCTGTTCATTCTACAATATGAAGGGGTAGGGGACTTATAAGAAGGTGTGTTTTCATCAAATTCTATCTGATTGGTTTCCCATCTCTGACATCACAGGCATGGAGATAATGGGAATTACCTGATGAAGTCCCCGATGGAACATGGAAATTTCAAGAAAAGGACAGAGAATATGTTAGGCAGGGCAACGGGATAGGTCTAGAGCAAAACCCAGCTAGGAAGATTCTATTATTATCCCCATTTTAAAGTTGAACAAGGAAAGACAAACAGAGTTTACATGACTTATTCAGAGCTACACAGGTAGTAAGTGTCTGATGCTGGATTTTAATTCAGGTTTTCTTAATTCCAGACCCAGGGAATCTATCCACTGTGACATTTAGGAGCCTGTAATGGCTTCTTAGGGGCAGGGGGATGTATTCAAAAGTGTGGTTGTGTAAGAAGAATGGTATATTATAGGAGATAATGCTGTGACCTCAGGCATGTAAATGGTATCATGGTATTTAGAGCAAGAAGAGATCTGGAAATCACAGGAAATCTGGAAAATCACAGAAATCACAGGACTTAAAGAGTAAAAAGGAATGCCAGCAGCCACATAGCCCAGAGCATATTTGGAAGGAATTGTTACTGTAACATAACTGACAAGTTATTATTCATTCTATGCTTGGAGATCTTGAAGGAAGAGGAACCCATGATCAGCCAAGTGGCACCTCTCAACCTAAGTCAGGAAGACCTGAGTTCGAATTTGGCTTCAGATATTTCCTAGCTTGGTGACACTAGACAAGTCATTTAAACTCTATCTGCCTCCATTTTCTCAGCTATAAAATGGGGATCATAATAGCACCTACCTTGTAGGATTGTTATGAGGATTAAATGAGGTAAGATTTGTAAAGCACTCAACACAATGTCTGGCACATGATAGGACCTGTATAAATGCACATTCCCTTCCCAAACCCCTCCTGAGGTGACCCATTCAACCTCTGGATATCTCTGCTAGGGTTTTCCTGATATCAACCCTGACTTTGCCTCTTTGTAACTTTCATGATGCTTCTGCCCATAGGGGTCAAACAGGACAAATGAAATTCCTCTTCTACATGGCAGCCCTTTAAAGATGTGAACACAACCATGACATCTCCACTGTATCTTCCTTCCAGGTTAAACATCTCCACTTCCTTTTTTTGATCAATCAGCTAATCAACAATTATTAAGTACCTTCCATGTTCTAGATACTTTGCCAGGGTCTCATGAAGCAAATACACAAATAAAAACATACCTATTCTCAAGGAACTTACATTCCTACTGATCAGAAAACAAGTACACATATAACTCTATACTGATAAAATATAAGGAGAATAGTCACACAAATAAAGAGTAATTAAATCTAAGGAGTTTGGGAGGGTGGACACTAGCAGTTGGGGGCATCAGGAAACACTTCAGGCAAAAGATGAAGGTTGACCTGACTCATGAAGAAAGCACAGGAATCTCAGAGGGAGTTCATTAATTCTAGGAATGTGGGATTATAAAAACAAAGGCATTGAGCTGGGACATGGACTATTGTGTGTAGAATAGAGAAGGTTGATTTGGCTGAATTAACAATAATATTCCAATAGTACCTACTATGTGCCAGGCTCTGTGTTAAGCACTTGACAATTTTTATTTTATTTGATCCTCACAACAACCCTAGAAAGTTGGTGCTATTATTATCCCCAGAGAGGTTAAGTGACTTTCCCAAATTCAAACAGCTAATAATTGTCTGAGAGTAGATTTGAACTAAAGTCTTCCTTACTCAGTCCCAGTGCTTTATAAGCTGTATCACCTATGGCAGAATACAGGAGGGAGAGTGATAAAGAACCTACAAAGAGAGGGTAGGGACAGATTGGGAGGGACTTCAAAAGCTAACTAGATGAGCACATATTTTATCCTAGAATTAATAAGGAGCTATTGGGTTTTATTAAGTAGGGAAATGACAAGGTCAAATCTTCACTTTATCAAAGCCACTTTGACAGCTAATTGGAGGATGGTGAAGAGGGTGAGGTAAGTGAAAAGAACTTGAGTCAGGAAGACCAATTAAAAGATTGTTGCAATAACCTAGACAAGAGGTGATGAAAGTCTACACTAAGGTCATGGCTGTGTCAGTAAAAGGAAGAGCTCGATGATCTTAGTGTTGAAGGGTAGAAATGTCAAGAATTATCAGTGAATTAGATATGTGGGGTCAGAAGAAAAAGCAGTCCAAGACAACTCTAAGTTTATAAACCTTGGAGACTGAAAGAATGGTGGTGCCTTTAAGAGGGTTGGATTGGGCTAGGAGTTGGAGGGGAGGGTTGTAATAGACATATTGAGTTTCAGATATCTTTGTATCATCCAATTTGGAATGTCCAATAAGTAACTGATGATATTAGACCAGAGTTCAAGGAAGATACTAGAACTGGACACACAAATCAGGGGATGATCTTCATAGCTCTCATAATTAAACCCAGGGAAACTGATGAGATCAACAAGAGAGAGAGTATAGAGGATGAACATCCTTCTATGACATGACTTTAAGGCCATTCACTGTCCTGGTTACTCTCTACTGAAAGAAGAATCAGACTAAAAGGTAAAAACCACAAGAAAGGGAAAACAAACAAAAAAGAGAAAACAGTTTGCTTCAATCTGCATTCAGATACCATAGTTCTTTGTCTGGATGTGGAGAGCATTTTCCATCATAAGTCTTTTGGAATTGTCTTAGATCATTGCATTGCTGAAAAGAGCTAAGTCTAATGTGGAAATATGTTTAATATGATTGTACATTTATAGCCTGTATCAGATTACATGCTGTCTTGGGGAGGGGGGGAAGGGGAGGCATTGGAAAAATGTGGAACTCAAAATCTTATAAAAGTGAATGTTGGGACAGCTAGGTGGCACAGTGAATAGAGCACTGGCCCTGGAGTCAGGAGGACCTGACTTCAAATCCAGCCTCAGACACTTGACACACTTATTTAGCCATGTGACTTTGGGCAAGTCATTTAAGCCCAATTGCCCTCCAAAAAGCAAAAAAAAAAAAAGTGAATGTTGAAAGTAATAAATAGATAGATAGATAGATAGATAGATAGATAGATAGATAGATAGATAGATGGATGGATGGATGAATGAACAAACAAATATGTACATACATACATATGATCTAGAATAAAATTCCCTCTTGTTGGTTGCTACAAATTTTGAAAGGTGGAATTATTATTAAGGCAAAGCAAGAAGTTATTGATTGCTATGTTTTTGGAAGAGAGAGAGAGAGAGACAGAGAGAGAGACAGAGAGACAGAGAGACAAAGAGAGACAGAGACAGAGACAGAGAGACAGAGAGAGACAGAGACAGAGAGACAGAGACAGAGAGAGAAATAGTGTAATGGCAAGCAAAGAAGTACTTAGCACCTTGTTTCAGTTATTTAATTATTTAGCACCTTGTTTCAGTTCAAGTTTCTTTTAAGCCTTGCCCATGATTATATCAAGTCTTTATCAAGAAACAGAACTTGTGAATCCCACAGTGGGAGGAACTTGCTGATGCAACAGGAAGGGGTGGAACAGGGAGGACTTAATGACAATATTTAAGGAGAAACCCAAGCTGGGAAAGAGCAGAATTGAAAAGGGAACTTTATGGTGGCTAGGCACTCTGTCTAGGTTGATTTTTGTTTGTGATACTTGTACAGAAACCCTAGGACCTTACTGGAAGCCCTGAAAGAGGATTTTCTTGTTGTCTGTTTACAGAAGTCCTGGAAAAGGGTTTTGGAGGTCCTGGGACTATACTGATTATTCATGTTTAGTTTTCAGACCTTGTTTATGGGTTTGTGTTGAGTTCTCAGATCTTGTATGTGGTTCTGTGTTAATTTCACAGGCAGATAGTGAATTGATGATGGTGCCAGCAATGTGCATGGATGTTATTGTGGCTCTGTAAAGCTTTGTCTTCCCAGAAACAGAAACTTCAAAGGACTTGAGGTGGACTGGGCACTGTAAGCTTCAATATAGAACTGGATGAGGAACTGGATGAGAAGCAGGATGAGAAGCTGGAAAAGGAGCAGAGAGCTGCCTACCTTTGAATCCAGGTGACAGTTGGATAGATTCAAGCAGGAGCTGGATCCATGAAAAAGGAACCATGGAATCTGAGAGGCAGCCTTGAGTCAAGATGAAAAGACCTCTCCTTGGGTACTTAGTGCTGACTGAGGAGATCATAATTTACTGTGACTTAGGGGTGGGAGAGCTTTGTACTCTAGAGATTAAGATAATGTGACCTAGGGGTGGAGAACTTTGACCTTTGTACTTTGTGTCTGATAAGGGGGCTTGCTCCTTAAGGATGATTAAGGACTTACTTAATGATATCTAAAACTATGTGACCACTTTGGTGAAAACTATGTGCCACTTTAGTGATAAGTTGTTATATTATAACATTGTGAATGCTGTACTTTGTTTTTCTTTAATTTACTGCAGAATGAACAGAGAGTTCACTATACTATATGATCAGAACCTTAAAGCTCTCCACAGCAGCAGTCCTCTGGAAAGCTGCTCATGCTTGGCTTTACAGATAGTGAAACAGAAACAGAGACAGAGATAATGGCAGGGAGAGATTCAGCAAATGCCCAGATAATTGAATGTGTGTGTATGTATGTATGTGTGTAAAATAGCTCTGCAGTACTTCTGAGTTTATGATCCAATTGCCAGACTCCTCATGTATCTCTTTTTTCTGTTGAGGTGCTCTGCAGTAAATTGGATGAGAAAGTCACTTTTGTTTCTTGACTTTTACCCACCACCGATCTTCCCTCCATTGACCTTCACCCGCTAGTTTGCCATCATGTTTTCCCTTTCTTGTTCCTAGACATTGTCATATGAGTAAGACTTTTTAATATGCAATGCTATTGCCTGTTTGCCTAACCTGTTTCTTCTGAGTGAGATATGCCAATCCAGAGCTATATTTTAGCTGTGTTCATCCCTTTAAGAGTCAATGATACCTATGCATTACAATTTACCTTCCAGAGTTACGATCTCTACTTCTACTACCTTATTGTCTGAATTGTGGTCACTTACATATAGACATTTGAAGCCAAGGATTTTACTATTAGTTATTATGTTAGATTTTTGTCCCTTGTTAACTTATAAGTATCTGAACTGTATATTCTGACTTCTGTAGCACGAGCTATCCCTCCATGTGCATCATGGGTATATTGTTGTATGACTTAAGAAAGGCAGAATAGACATGTCTAGCCTTTTCTCCCCACTTCCCACTTCTCCAGGAAAGACTTTCATCCCTGCCATGGAAGCAAGAGCTTGAGTCAGATGCTTGGTCACTTTGCTCTTCTCAGAGAGAGGGCTTTCTGGGCTAGAATTATATCCTCTACTCCCTTAAAAATAATTAATTTAGTAGATGTGACTTTTAGGTTCAAACTAAATTCTGATCACTGTTTCATTAATGGGGGAAGCAGGATCCCAAGTTTTATATCTCAGACTTGACCCCTTTCCCACCAAATAATAGCAAATAAACCTATTTATCCAATTCAATAGCAAACAGAACTCAGAGAAAGTATATATAAGAGGTTTTATTTCTCCCATTGTGAGTGAGGTAACTCAGCACAACCAAACAAGAGTCCTAGATCTCACCCAAAGGAAAGTTTCTTGTAGCTTCTATTGCATAAATTAGATATAGGGATGATGGAGACTGTCAACTCCTTTCATGTTGGCTTTTTCCTAGAGTCTTTTCCTTCAGCAATCTGAAGTAGGATTAGCATCTTCCATTTTCTCTCTCAAAGTCAGAAGCCAGAAGCACCCAAAGTGGCTTTGAGGCCTGATAACACTCAAAGTAAAAAGTACTAACCACGAAGAGAGCAAATCTTGGGGCAGCTAGGTGGCACAGTGAGTAGAGTGCTGGCCCTGGAGTCAGAAGGACCTGAGTTCGGATCTGGCCTCAGACACAACACACACAAACAAAAACCTAGTCGTGTGACCTTGAGCAAGTTACTTAACCCCAATTGCCCTCCAAAAAGCAAAAAGAGAGAGGGAAGGAGGGAGAGAGAGAGAGAGAAAAAATCTTTCCCCTCTTTTACTTTCATCAGCTCTGCTCTGCCCCTCATACAGATTCAGGGCATTGATCTCTACCATTCAGGAAAGAGTTCCATACCAATGAGCTTTGGGATTGGGGTTACACATCATTTTAACTACTTTCTACATGAGTGGTGTCAAACCCCAGCCACAGGTCATTTAGTATGGCCCAAAAGATTAAAATGTAATTGGGAAATGTTTAACAAAATAAATAAAATGTAATATAACGGACAATGTTAATTTGTGGTTTTCCAAGTCAATTTGAGTTTGAAACCACTGCTCTCCCTCCCCTCTCTGTTTTACTTTAAAGTTCATCTGATTAAATGTGCAAGGCCACCAGTACCGACATTCTTGCCAGTCTTTGCTGTGTTCATTCCTGCCTAGGAAACTTCCAACCCTTCATTTTAAGTCATGGTCCAAAAGTCCAAATCTCATTCTCAAGTAACCCTATCTCATTCAGCTGCTCACTTCCCAAATCAGTTTTCCTCTTTTCCATCCTTTGTTTTCAAGGAAGTATGGTGAGGAAAACATAAACCACACTCCTATGCTCTTGAGCACCTTATTCAAGACTTTGTAATCTTTTGCAATACAATAAAAGTTCCTTCAGCTGTATCATTTGTGTCCAAATCAATCACCATAATTGGTGGTAGGTTTGGAATCATCTATTTTTACAAGTCTTGAAAAGTTCTCTCTCATGATCTGGATACATGCCTTAGGGAAACAACATATATTTCTGTTGTAATTAGGTTGACAAATAGTTCCTCAGTATTACAGAGCAAGAAATCACCTCTGCTCTTTGAGTCTTCCTACCTTACTCTATGATCTCTAAGTTGATACCATCTGTGACTCAGTTCTACCATCCTGTGGAGGGCAAGCAGCTGGAGGCAGTGTGGTAGATAGAGCTTTGGACTCTGAGTCAGTAAGACCTGGGTTTGAATTCCTCATCAGACATAATGTGTATAACTGGGAAAGTCACTTAAGCTTTCTCAGTCTCAGTTTCTTCATCTATAAAATGGGGATAATAAACTGGAACTGATCTCACAAGGTTGGTATTATTGTTACCATTTTAATAGTATTTTTTCCAATTATATGTGAAGACAATTTTAACATTCATTTAAATAAAAATTTGAGTTCCAAATTTTCTCCCTCTCTCTTCTTCCCCTTTACCTAAGATGGTAAGCAGTTTTATATATGTTCTATAGTCACAAGGTTGTTATGAGGATTAAATAATAGACGTAAATCATATTGCAAGTCTTAAAACTCCATGTCCATGTTAATGATGATGATGTTTCCTCAGAGGAAATCAAAGTTTCCTCAGAGCATCCATCTCTCTTCTTCAGTAAGGGCTTCACATTTGCTTGTTAGCTCAGAATATAGTTGTTCTTTTTCCTTCCCTTCCTCCACTCTTCTACTCTACTAATGGTCTTCTGTGCTCCAACAAAAGTCATCTATCCTCTGCTTTTAATACCCTTTTTTCCCCATTGAAAACTCAATTCTTTTCCAAAAGGATCATAGGTATAGAGTTGGAAAGGACCTTAATGGTCATCAAATCCAATTATTTTACAAATAAGAAAATGGTGACCCAGAGAGTTAAAGGTCTTGCTCAGGATCACATAGCTAATAAGTGTCTGAAGTGATTGTCCCCATCACTGTCCCCAACTTGGGGTATGGAAAGGCATATCTTAAGTCTCTTCACCTTCTTGTCTAGGAGGGAGATCAGTTTATATTTTTTAGAGCAAATAGCAGTTGCTCAGCTGTGTTAAAACTATAAAGATCACATACTCGATGGAAGTCTCTGTAAATTTCCCCAGTTCTCATATTGGTTTGAGTTTTCAGTCTCTTAAAAAAATTGCTAGTTCATCCCTTTCATTTTCCACAAGAGGAAATGGAGGTCCAGGAACGTAAAATGACTTCTCAAAGGCAGGAAATAGCAGAGTCTGGGTTTGAGGTCAAGCTCTTAGATTCCAAGCCCAGCATTCTTTCCACTATGTCAGACTGTCTCCCATTTGTTCAGGTGAAGGAAGAGAATTGCAGATAAAACAGAGATTAAGTGACTTGTCTTCAGTCTACCTCAGACTTGAGGTATCCCAGGTATGTCCAAAGATAGTAAGGCTTTAAACTATTCTAATCCAACTTTGGATACATTTTATTGAAATTCAATTCAACGGTATTTACTTTATTGCAGGTGCTTTATTGCAGGGCCCTATGCTAGTGCTGGAAATATAATCCCAAAGGGAAAGAGACTGACACCAAAGAGGTTAGGTACTAATGGAAAGGTGTCATACTTAAACAGATAAGTAAATACAAGGAGAATGGAGGAGGGAGAGAGCTTTAACAACTAGGAAGATCAGAGAAGACTTTCTGGAGTCTAATCAATAAGCATTTATTAAATACCAGGCATTATACTGGGTGTTAGGAATGTTTTTTAAGGCAAAAAGTGGTGCCTGCCATCAGGGAGCTAACAATCTAATGGGAGGAGGGAGCAACATGGAAGCCATTACATACAAAAAAGATCTATACAGAACAATTTAGAGGTAATCTCAGAGAAAAAAAAGTAGCAATAAGAGAGAATGAAAAAGCATTCTTAAAGAAGGTGACATTTTAACTGAGATTTAAAGGACTCTGGGAGCCAGAGAAAAGGAAAGAGAACATTTCTGGCTTGAGGAAGAGTTAGTGAAAATGCAGAGATGGGAGATGGAGAGTGAAGAAGAGTGAGGCCAGAGTGGATCAGAGGGTAGGGAGAGGAGTAAGAAGGTGACCCTTGAGTTTAAACTTAAGGAAAGATAAGAGTTTTGAAGGGTGGAAGTAAGGAGGATGTGCATCCCAGACAGGGGAAATAGATTGTACAAATGTTCACAGGTAAGAAATGGAAGTAAGGAGGATGTGCATCCCAGACAGGGGAAATAGATTGTACAAATGTTCACAGGTAAGAAATGGAATGTTGAACACATGGACCAAGTTAACTAGAATGTAGAGATATGAAGAGAATTAAAATGAAAATAGGATGCAAAGGTAGGTAACAGGATTATATAGGAGATTTTTATTTTATCTGACTAGGGAACCATTGGAGGCTGTTGGTAAGGGGAGAGACATAGTCAGATCTATGCTTTAGGAAGATGTTTGTGGCGAGATATGGGAGCAATGGATTCAAGAAGGAACAGCTTAGTATCAGGGAGACTAATTAAACACTATTACAATGGTCTAGGTGAGAGTTATGAGCCTGAAGGAAAACGAGTGTTATTTGAGTGGGGAAGAGAAGTGGATAGGTACAAGATAGTGAGGTGTTTGGAATCTTCAAGCCATAATGAACCTAAAAATGTATCAAATCCAGTATAGTTCATTGAGAAAAACACTAACTTAGGTAGAAGGATAACTGGATTCTAATCCCTACTCTGTCACTAGCTAGCTATGTGATATTGGCAATTCCCTTGCCCTTTCTGGAGCTCAGTTTTCTCATCTGTGAAGTAATGGAATTGAACTAAATGGTCGAGGGCCCTCCCAATACTAATACTTAATTGTTTTATTTTAAAGTTAATATTGAGATGTTAAAGATATTTTAAAGATAGGGAAGCTGAATCCTGGTGCAGAGTCAGCACAGTATAGTTGAAGGAGCTCTGAATGTGACCCCAGAGGACATGAATATGAACCCTACCTCTGCTGTTTATTACCTATGTGAAATTAAGCAGTCACTTAACTTCTCTGGGTGTCAAATTCCTCATCGGGAAGATGGTCCTGTGAGAAAGGCACTCTCTAATATCTTTCCTAGAGTTCTGATCCTAAGACTGATCCAAGGGTAGTGGTACAGCTGGAATCAGAACCAATATCTGTTATGGAAGGGCAAAAAGCACCCTGATGAGTGAGGGTTTTGTTCAGTTGGGGTCATATTAATTTTTTTTTCTTAAAGCTTAAAACGTGTTTTATTTTATTAACACCAGAATTGCAGGATTTCTCTTTTAATCTTCACTCTTGTTACCTAACAAGAGGTCATTAGATTGCTAAATAGCTCAATTCTGTCCTTTTTCAGATATTGCAGGGATATCAAAAGGACAGGGATGTCCTTTTGACTTTCTTTTGGACCACTGTTTCATCCTCCTGGACATAGCAGCAATCATAAATAGTAATGGAAATGGATTGATATGATATGCTATATGTTTAATCCCTCATCCCAGAATCCCTTGTCCTATAAAATAAGGTTGTCTTATCTTGGGGCATACTTTCACATTGCCTAAAAAGGAAGCTCTTTCCTCGTTCCACTTTGCTCTAGAACTTTTTCTCTTTTATGTCTTGGGCAAATGCTGTTCAAACATTTGAGATTGCTAGAATGCCACGCTTTCCACTCCAGGGAATTTAAGACCATCCCTCCATTCCCTGGGCCTCTCTCCCTTTGCCCAACATATAACCAATGTCTATTTCTGAGTGGTGAGGTTGACTATGTGGTTCTGCATGTGTGGTAACATAATAATAATGAAGAATTAAAAAATCATTCCTCTTGGATAACAGCAATGCTTCCTTAAAGTATTTCCAACTAACCCTACATCTCTTGAGTTCAGGGCTGAGACTTGCTATTATAACTGCTGCTGCACTCACTTTTTTCCCCCTGGGACATTGGACAACTCTCATTGTCCTTTTTTTTCCTTCTCGTTTCCCCTCATCTCACTGTATGCATAGTGCTTCTGGTATTTCGGCCATGCTTGTACTATTAATGAAGAGAAATTACATAAAACATCTGTAAACTTGAATCTCAAAATCTAGAGTCTGTCTCAACTTGTATTAAGTAACTACAGTCTTCTCTTTGGTCCCAGGATGAACTTTAG
The DNA here is from genome assembly GCA_011680675.1 of Gymnobelideus leadbeateri. NCBI lineage: Eukaryota > Metazoa > Chordata > Mammalia > Diprotodontia > Petauridae > Gymnobelideus > Gymnobelideus leadbeateri. The sequence continues at coordinate 115,649 of WOXC01002563.1, forward strand.
TGCTGTATTTCAGCAATGAAGCAGAGGGTAAGCAAACAATCTCCATCACTCAACATAATCCCTCAAGATCATTACCACAAAATAGAAGCTATTTTTTAGGGTAATTGGGGTTAAGTGACTTGCCCAAGGTCACACTGCTAGTAAGTGTGTCAAGAGTCTGAGGCCAGATTTGAACTCAGGTCCTCCTGACTCCAGGACTGGTGCTCTATTCACTGTACCACCCAGCCACCCCAGTAGACGCTATTTTAAAGAAATAGCCCTGAAGTTCAGCTGGTTCCCATCTTTCCTAGATGTGACTCTGATCATGAACAGTTGGAAACACAAATTCTTTTTCAGTATAGTCTGAAGTCCCTTTCACCTTAGTTCCAATATGTCAGTACAAGTGGTAAGTGCAATATACAATGATACATCCCAAGTGAAACCTGTGACAATTTATAGTTCTGCTATCCACCATTATTGTAGTTCTATCTTAAGAGTTCTTCTCCAGGATAAGTTTGAAGTCTGTTTTATCTTAGCTCAAAGAAGTCAAGCAGCAGATGCAATACATAAAAACATGGAGATTCATGTCAGGTGAGATCTCTGATGCTATAAAAGCCTTCTGTCCACAATTTTTGCAATTGAATATTAAGAGTTCTCTAAGATAAGTCTGAAATCCCTTTCCTTTCAGTTAAAAAAAAAACATTAACAGAAATAGGTCATTGAGACTCATGAAAGGTGAGTTCTTTGTGGGCAACAAAGTTCTTCAGTCCACCTTTACTGCAATTTGATAAGAATTGTGTACACACAGATGAGCAGGCTTCTTTGATAATGCTGAGCATCTATGGCAAATTCATAAGGACTTCAGGGTTACTCTGTATTAGGACTTCAATTTTGCCCAAATATTATCTTGTGATGTTTATCATCCTTGACATGTGCAAAGGTCTCTTAATCCAGAAATGCTGACTATTTTCCTAAAGCGGATGCATCTACTTGCTTACTTCTTTTCTAGCCAACTAGAGTATTTTTTGAATGTTCACATTCCCATTCGAACACTTCAATTGCCATATTTGGTCTTGACTAAGAAACCCCGCTTTCAGGTATAATTTATAAAGCTATGTAAACTGGGATGATTCTTCAAAGCCACTTTGTAACTTTACAATTACACACAGTCAAATTAATGGAGTTAGACTAGATTACATATTACATGTTACATATAACATGTTACAATTCTGTGATTTTACTGTCTTAGGTATTTCCTAGTGAGCACCAGAGATGCTCCACATTAATGGTTACCATCATGGTTAATCATCCCAAGGGCATCAAGAATATTCACAAATTGAGCCAGAGTAAAAGCTGAAGGGAAGTCAGACTTAAAATTCTTTCAGTGGGGACCACATTACATTAAAATTCATTATGTACAGTTTCTATTCTCTGAATCTGTAACTCAGAATTCACACCTCCATTCTTGGATGTTCTTCACTGATCTCCATGTCTTTCCTGACACTGGAAGAGTTGTTCCAGGATAGAGAGCAGAATGGGCTTCTCTTCTCTCCTCTCTTCTTCTCTCCTCCCCTCCCCTCTTCTCTCATTTTTCTTATTGCTTCTTATTTACTAAACCAAGAAATATGAACAGTGACATAATGTTCTTTTTTTTGGAGGGGGAAGGCAAGGCATTTGGGGTTAAGCGACTTACCCAAGGTCACATAGCTAGTTAGTGTGTCAAGTTTCTGAGGCTGGATTTGAACCCAGGTCCTCCTAACTCCAGGGCCAGTATTCTATTCACTGTGAAATAATGTTCTAATAATTTTCTTTTTCTCTTATGGATCATTTAGTGAAGTCAAAAAACAACAACAGCATTGTCCCTAATATGTTTTTAGGTTGGGAAGAAATCAGGCTCTAGACAAATTATAACTCTACTATCTTGAAAAATCTAGACCCACAGTACTTCAGGAACTTTTTGCTAACTGCTATTGGAGGCATCATTGTAAAGACAATGATAAATGAAACCAAATCTGATGAAACATTTGTCAGGACGGTGAGAATGTGTTGTTGATCTTTGGAATGATGACTACCTTTTCCAGTTTGGAAATACCCTTCACTCACTCATATATCAGCAGAGATGAGCAGCTCTTTTCATTCTGCAATCTTTCAGTGCCAATATTAACATTCTTGTGTGCCAAAATTAATTTCTGTTGACTTACAGATTTTCTGGTGAGCTTTTGTCCTTTCTCTTCTTTCTTTTCCTCCCCAGATAGATATTCCTCTAGGGAAAATGTAGGTCCCAGGATATATGTGAAGACTAGAAACCCTCTTTAGTGTGTGTTCATGTATTCAACTAAAGTAACATTCTGATAAAACATCAGCAGACAAAAATTCTTTTCTCCTCTCTTATTCCAAATGAAATCTCTTTCTTTATTCTTAGGCTTGTGTGGAGACCTTAGACTTAAGATAAAGGCTTCACTGGTTCTCTGGGTCACTTCAGACATGAATGGATACTGGATATCTTCTTTCTCTGCTTGAGGGTCTTCCCATTCAACCTATAAAGGCCATGGAAGAATACATTTGCTCGAGTTTTCTCACTTAATTAGGAAAAGAATGCTGCAGGGGCTGTCACAGGACATCTGCCATCCAAAGACAAAATGGGAGCTGAGACAACTGTCATATCAAACCTTCCAAGTTAAGTTTAAGAAGAAAGAAAAATAGTTGGGGGTATGAAGGAATCCTTTGCTCGGTTAGATTATTATTAAGGTCACATTAATTCTGCTGGAGGAATTGAATAAATCATAATTAGACAGATATGTGGTCTGAAGTTTGTTCCTCCAGTATATACTATTCTGAAGCTATATAATACCGATTGCCTGGCTCATCCCCAGGTAGACCCCTCTATTACTAAATTCTTCACCTTGCAGCAATTATCTGCTCACAATTTCAGTCAGCGAGAATTTCAGGTTTTTTCAATTGCCAAGAAAAAGAGATGGGAAGAAATCAAGCTAACTCTAGGGTTACCCAGTCAGTTCCAATCATTTCAGTATTCAGAAATTCAGCTAACTACAAACCACCGTAACCTATCCAAATAGGCCTAACATCCAACACTTTGGAGAAGTGTTTTTAAGGTGAACTGTTGCCACTAAGCTTTCTTATTTTTATGTAGCCTTGGATTTCAAATTGCTCCCCTAAGGAAATTGCTATTGTCTCTAAGAGTTTAACACAAATTGATTTAATGACTAAGGACAAGTCATTTTCTCATCTCTGATCTCCAGGGTATACATCTCCAAAAAGAAGTCATTGCACTAGATGACCTCTAAGGGATCTTTGACATTCTATATTCTATGTTATAAGTCCCTTCTAGCTCTGATAATCTATGCTCTGAGATCTGGCATTCTATGTCATGTGTTCTAAGACTCTAACTCTTCATTCCTGTAATTCTATGATTTACTTAAATCACCTTTAAAAAGGAACCCCCCACATGTATTTTTCCTTTTTTATACTTGGGAATGCCCAAAAGCCCCAGAAATCCTTGTTTTGCAAATTAGATGGCAGATTCATATTCACCATTAAAAAGACTTTGTGCTATTATAACCCACAGGGTAGAAAGTACTCGTATTCTCTTTGCTATCAAATACTAAGGCATTCCAAATGTAGTTATTGTTATTATTTTTCTTCCTTGTATTACTGCTACCAATATTAATGGCAACAATATAAACCTTTTGCAGAGCTGCCAGTCAATAGAGAAGATGCAGGATACACAATAGGCCAACTAGTCAAAAAAAGGTCATTGTTGCTTTCCTTCCCCTTCTCCTTAATCTACTTTTACTTTGTTAAAAAAAAAAAAGGCAAAAATTAATTCACCTTTTTTTCAATAAATAGTATTTTGTTTTTTCCACTTATATGTAAAGATAGTTTTCAACATTTTTATAAGATTCTGAGTTATAACTTTTTCTCCCTTTCTCACACCCTCCTTCTCCAATACAGTAAGAAATCTCATATAGGTTATACGTGTGAAATCATGTTAAACATATTTTCACTTTCATCATGTTGTAAAAGAAGAAACAGAACAAAATGGAAAATACATGAAAAACAAAAAAAAAAATTAAAAAGTGAAACCATGGGGGTGGAGCCAAGATGGTGGAGTAGAAGCATGAACTTGGTGTGGTCTCCCCTCCAATTACTTCCAACACATGTTTTAAA